>CM049865.1:33014395-33260469 GCA_027474115.1 Schizopygopsis malacanthus | reverse complement strand
TTGAACATGTGGACTGAATCATCTCCTGAATCTCTGAACTCTCGGGAATCCTCGAAGCTACGCTTCCCGCTTTCGCCAAACTGCGCCCTCCAACGCGCGCGCCGCGTCGCTGGACTCTCGCCTTGAAAACAACCATCTATGAGGTCCAGGACCGTGCCAAAGCCGTACCAATCACAGAGCAACGCGTGGAAACCCACGTGCGTGGACGAGCAGAATTTCCCCGAAGAAACCGAACCGACCACGTGACAGCGATGCGAGCCAGCAGAGTTTTCCAGAGCAACACGGGGAAACCCACGTGAAAACGAAACCAAGCATCCAGCCTGCTTCAACAGCGAAAGCAAGTAACAAACCAAACATTCCTAACTCTGACTAAACTGGTAAAATTTGATCTGAATGCAGAAAAGAAAGCCTAGACATCTTTCGTGATCTTTTTCTGGTTAGTTAAGTTATGAAATAGAAAGAATGGTATTCTTTCAACAGTTAACCTCAAAACTCTCGTATGTGTGTGTATGTTTGTGCTTTTATTAGGTAATCCATTTATGTTAGAATAGCAATATCACGAAAAACCTTTTTCATTTTATATAGAAGTGCTCTGGAAATGTGATTTTAAGTATTTTCCCTTATTTGCCCAAAGAATAACGCAACCTAGCTCAACACTTGAGAAAATTATTAATCTCGTTTTATTGTTAACCGGGCCCACGGGGCAATGGAAGTGAGATTAACAGAATATACCTTTTAGTGATTGCTGGACGAGCACTTAATAAGGTGTAAACTGTAGGATAAATATTAATATTACTTTGATCAAGCAATATTAAATATTTAATAACTAATTCCCGGAGCTGAAACAATAGCTCTATATTAAACTTTTTTTACAGAATGGTGGAGAATAAAGCTGGCATTAAAGATTTAAATCTGAAAATCAAACCAGAGACAATAGAAATATTTCTCACTTTTATCCGGAAAAATTGAGTGAATATAGAGAAACAAACGGTTATTTGTGATATTGCATTCTTGTTTGTGAAACACAGTGCATTTTGAATGAAAGAGATTGTAACTGTTAACTCGAGCTCGTTGGGAAGAAATTTAACTGCAGTAAATAATTAATAAAAAGTCGCTATACAGCGCATGAGAGGCGAACGAGCGTGTTCCTTGTTGCCCCTCTCTTAAGGCCTTCGTGGTAATGTTTTGTTAGTGCGTGTTCCACTGCAAACCCAGCCACGTTACTCTCCCGGCTGTAGGAATTTTTAAAGTAGCTATTTAAGTAATTCTTAGCCATTATTTGATTTCACACGAGTGAAATTCAAACGCACGGCGCTCAGACAAAGGAGTGACCATGCGGCGTGAGAAAGGGGGAGAAAATTTTGCAATCGATTGAATTGTTTTTGTATCTGTCTAAACAGAAAGATGTTCGCATAATAGCCCGCCGAGGCTTTGATGATTTATAAGCAATCCGCAGATAAATTTATCTCGCCCTAAACGAGTGAGATTATATGTGCTATAAAAATTCAAGTCTGAACAATGCTTGTTTAATCTGAAGCGTGGAGCACATTTTTCTTTTTTTTTCCTACAGGCACTGAGTTGCCATAGCGACCAGGAAAACCCCTTCCGGGCAGTCTAGTGAAGATCTAGCCACGTGTAAAACTAATAGCATTAGCGCTAAGCTAACAAAGAAACTTTAGCATTGTAGCAAATGCCATGCTGGTAGCATTACGGCTAGCGACTAGCACGTAGCAGTTAGAGAGTTTGAATGTAAGTGAATGCAGTGGGTGTGTGTGAAGATGCTAATCACATGTCTCTTCCTCTCTCTCTACCATTTAAAAGACTAACATATGTTGATAAGCTGGCTGTGTTAATGTTATTCCCAATCATCAGTTTAACAATTTCACAGGTTGGTTTAATATACTGTTGATTAAAATCTTACGTTTTGTGGGTACCAGTTGAATAGTTGGTAGTTTTATTAGAAGATAAGTCATTATTATCTCAGTACCTTGATAATATGGTGAGTTTGATTCCATTCAATTATAATGGCTTTTATGATTTTAAAAACACATCAATGAATAAGCGCTATTGTTAGGAATTTTTAATGTTTAACGAATGTCATAATTAATTGCAAATTTGCAATTAATTTCATTTAAATAAAATAATTTTAATTCCTGCTTCCAGCAACAACAGTATCCATTTATGAATCATAAACGCTCTTATAATTTGACCACTACAGTAAAACCTTAATTACTATCAAGAGGGCCAGACATTTTTAATGTCATTTACAAGTAATTAGGATACAGATTAATTTTTTTTTTTTTTTTTGATGTAATGACACAATGAGGAATGATTAAGTTTGGAAATTATTTTAATTACTATTATGGGAATCCAAAACTAGTGATTTAGAAGCTGTAAATTAATTTAATAATTAATTATGAATTCGAAAATTCTAATTTCATTTAATAATTAATTACACTTCCTGTTTACATTTTGCAACAATATTGGTTTATCAACTCAATTGCAGATTGCACGTGTAAATTCTAATCCTAAGTGATCCTATTAATTTTAATTATAACATCATAAATTTTAATTAGAAACCACAAATTCTAATTTTTTATTCTAATTTCAGACTTAATACAAGTCTGGCTCTACCTGTAGGCCAGACTTCATCTCCTTAGGTGATCTGATTAACTCAAATAAAATTAATAATAATTTTATTAAAATAATTTTATTAAGTTAAAATTAAATAAAGTCCTCTTTACTTAGGCCTGAGAGTAGATAGTGCTCCCTAGTGTGTTGGAGAAGTGACAGTGACACCATACAATCAAAGTCACTTCTCAACAATCTGGAGAATAAAAACGGCACCCTTCTAATTAGAAAACCCAAAAGGGAAATTAAGGTTTCCTCAACTTAGGTCAGTTTTTGTTACCCTGTAAACAGCCAAACCAACCTAAGCATATCGACTCAACAGCACCACCTGTGCCAACGTATTAGTTTTTAAATCTTGGGATAAATCTTAATTCTCTTTTCTTTTCTCCCTGTTACTAACTTCTAATTTGACTTGTTTGCTTAAGACTTGGCCAGGGGAAGATCACGAATAGAGCGAAATGTCACAATTGAACAGATGTTTATGAAACTTGAGAACTATATTCAAAACTGTTTACCATTTACCCTCTATTGTGAAATCCTGTCCCCCAGGTTAAAGCAGTTGCAATGAGAAGATAGACATCGGTAAAATTTTTAAACACGTGCGAGAGACACGCTAACCAGCGTCGCGGTGTAAAATCTTGCCATTAAGGGACAAGCACTGTCATTGCTGTTGTTTTCCTCCATCAAGGAGAAAATTGGAATAGCAATAACAGTCCTATTACCAAAAGAGAAAACTTCGCCTACAATCCTCTGATTAGAAGGTTCCTTTTAAATCAGACTTAACAAAGCGAAGAGAGAATCTGCTATTAAAAGAGAGATCTGTCTAGTGTTATTGTCCCTGTGTACTCATTCTGTTAGTGTGCTTTTCTTTCTGTTTCCCAGCTGTGCTGCCTCTACGTGTGCTCAATTTCTACGCAGAAGCTGCAAATTACACGCACCCCACCACAGAGGACCACAGAAACAGAATCACACTCAACACTAGCATACACTACACTCTGCACATTTACACCCCTGTTGTTTTGTTTGTGTTTTTGTTTTGCTTTGTTTCCCATCCAAGGTCTGTGTCAGTTTGGTCCAAGATCCCCATCACCCGCCAGAACATGTCTCACAAAACAGAACATGTCGGTCACTGGGAAGGACTGGAGATGTGGCTAAGTGTTACAACAAACAGCATCCTCCCTAAAGCTGCTGAAGCACTCCAACATCAGACACAGGACCAACTAGATGACAACATCACAAGCATCATGAGACAAGACCCAAGTCCAAAACTACAATCACAAAGAATTAGCCAAGATCACCTCAAGCTTAAGTCACACACTCATCGCCACCCTCAAACTGAGCGACAAGCACGCCGCACAACGCCAGCAGGAGCTGACAAGCGCACAACGACACATAGAGCAGCTGGAACGTGAACGACAGGAAGGGACCGATGAGGTGGAGCAAGGCGCCGAGGAGGAGATCAACAGGCTAAAAGAGACTCTAGCAGCTACCAGCCACGAAATGCAGCAAATCAAAGAGGACTTCGCTGATCGTGCAGACAAGCTACAGTATGCAGAGAAGCTACTAGAGAAGGCAAAGACTGACTTCAGGGACAAAAACAGCAGAATCAAGGCCCTCGAAGCTCATTTGGCTGAGTCAAGAAACGAGATCAGCCGCCTAACACAACAGCTCGACTACGTCACAGAGGAGTCTGAAAGTTTCCAAGAGGAACTCAAGCACGCTTACGAACTACGCCAGGAGCCGTCAAGGACAGGACGTGCACCAACCGCACCCCTGCCAAGCAGGACCAAGTCACCTGTGCCTGGACTGACACGTGAACATAAGACAGAGGGGTGTGGTTTAAAACAGTCACCAGCGCCGTCTGAAGAACTTTATATCACGACAGAGAACCAGAAGAATCTGCTGCAGCCAGCCGCAGATCGTCACATGGCTTGGACCTAAAAGATCTTGACAAGCTGGCCCGAAACGTTGGCAAATTCAACCCGAACGTGCCAAACAGCCAAAAGGTCCAAGCGTATCTGCAAGATATTGATTTCCATCTGGAAATGCGACCTAACGTTACGGACAAAGATAAACTCTATTTACTCCGAACGACATCCAGTCCTGAAGTACGCAGCTTCCTTGACCGGCAGCCTGTTAACACAAAGACTGATTATCAACGGCTGCGAAAAGCCCTCATTAAAGAGTTCGCCGACCCTGAGTCCGATCAAGGCTTAGTGGCTGCCCTGGAGACGAGACAAGGATGTCACGAACCTCCTCAAGCTTACTACAGTCGACTCAGACAAACATATTTTGGAACTCGCAATGATTCTGACATGGAAGATGAACTGAACTTTAAAACCCTCTTCCTAAGAAACCTTCATCCTGGCATAAGCCACCATCTTGGCGTTCTCGCATGTCCACGAACGATGAACACTCAGCAGTTGCGAGACTTGGTGCAAAAGGCCTACTACAAACAAAAGATGGCCTCAGAAAAAAGCGTAAAAACCCCAGCAGTTCTTGATTTCAACACGCAACACCATGAACTGGCTCTAGAGGGCACCCAACGCCAAGACAATGCTAAGCCACCACACAGAGAATGGAATGCACCCCCGTCCAACAGAGAACGAGACTCATGCTGACACTCGACCTGAACAGAGGTATGACCGATGGGATGGACCGCGTGTGGACGTCAACGCTCACCTGGACGACACTGGGAGAAGTCATGGGACCAAGGAAGGCCTCATGAGAATCAGTGGGAAAAGGAAGAGGAACCAGATTCAGCCTGACTAGCTGTCAGACGAAAAGGCAGTGACAAGCTGAACAAATCAGCCATAGAAGACAGCACTGCTTCACCCACTCTCAGAGAACAGTAAACACCCTGACTTCAGATGGACATGAAACCCACCTGAAAACCCAGCAACAGAGTTAAACACTAACTCAACACCCAATACTCCAAATCACAGCAGCGTCCAACAAACACCTGCTGATGAAACTCCTCAAGTTCCTGAAAGTGCTGTCTCAGTCACCTGCCATTCCTCCGGAGAACACCAGATCAGGTCTGACATCCTAAACGTTTCCTCCCAAACTCCAGCCCCTCAAATGACCAAAACGATGCCCTCACCACAGCAGGTGCATCACATGAAGAGTCCTGGACCTTTCATGCCCTCCCACTCAACCCTACAGTGGCAGCAGTAACCCGCCGCCAGCACGCCACTGGCGAGCACACCCCTGCCCTCCTGCATTACCATACCACCTCAGTTCGCTGCTGACGATCTCCTCACCCTCACATGCGGATTCGTCACTACGAACCATGACAGCTCACATGTCAAACCCATTTGAACATTCCATTTCCTATACGGACCTGAACACATCCTCCGAGCTCCGCGAGCTCCACTCTGTCGACTACATGCTGCATCTGCAAGACGGTGTCCACACGTATGTCCCTGAGCCACTCACTGCGCCACAGCTCGTAGTACCTCACGGCCAGAGGGGGAGTATGCTGACACACGCACACGATGCACCATGATGGGTTGCCAGTTCCAACCGGCAAATCCAAACCACCGACAGGAAAAGGGGGAAGATCAAACCGACTGACACAGACCGACAACCATATGCACCACACAAGCATAAGTATTGTCAGTTTAGGATAACATATAGCAACCATGCTTAGACACAACCCATATTCTCTCCTCCGCAGCACTGCTTGGACCAATCTAGTAGAGAGGAGTTACTCTCAATTTTTTATTTTTTTATTATTATATAACTTTTTGTATAATTTTTATTTTTAACATTTTGATTTTTTTTTTTTTTTTACGGGAAAGGGCGAGATTTGAATAAAAACAAAAAAAAGAAAAATTTCACTTTATCATACATACATCGTGTATCATGTCGTTTGATTTTGGCGGGTTCGATCGGTCGACAACGGTTCTCACAGCGAATTACAGCGACTTTACTGACGGAAGTCGATCTCAATTTCAGGACCTGGATTCAAGGATTGGTTAAGAGGGTTCAACGTGAGAGAGAGGAAAGGAAAAACACAAAGTGAGACATGAGATAAAGAAACCAAATGATAAAGTAAAATTTTTTTTTTTTTTTTTGAATAAAAAAAAAAAAAAAAAAAATTTTACTTTATCATTTGGTTTCTTTATCTCATGTCTCACTTTGTGTTTTTCCTTTCCTCTCTCTCACGTTGAACCCTCTTAACCAATCCTTGAATCCAGGTCCTGAAATTGAGATCGACTTCCGTCAGTAAAGTCGCTGTAATTCGCTGTGAGAACCGTTGTCGACCGATCGAGGCCACCCGCCAAAATCATGAACGACATGATACACGATGTAAGTTCCTCGATTGACAACGTAGCCATGAATAGGATTCCGTGCTACACGATACCTCTTAGCCTTGTTCAAACGTTGTAACTTCGGCCACTGCGGGCCCCGCTAGTCTCATCCAAACCCATCTCGCCCCTTTCCCGATAGCGCTATTCCCATATACGCAAACCCGGAAACAGGTGATTTAGTTGTTTTTAGTTTGCCCATTATCGACGTTAATAATGTTTACCGGCTCAAAGACGTTGTGAATGTGGGATTACGGCAAGGGAAAACCTATGTCAAAATCCACACTCCTAAAGTCGCTGCGTATTACGATAACAACGAACAGTTGTATCCGGCCCCAAACTTAAAGATGGGCACGCTCACTTAGGACATTCACTCCCCCTTACCCGAGTAAACTCTGCGTACGCGATAATTCCAGGGGCATCCGTGGTTTAGAATCCATTAAACCCGACACTAGTGCCCCGCCGAAACAACACCACGTTCTCAAGTTGAGGTAACGCAAGCCGAAATCATCAGAAACTGATGGCTGCTCAATACCCCAGCACGAACAGCCACCCGCACATGCGATTAACACGACACCGCTACGCGCATTAATTTGCCCAACCAAACGTTATGGATCACTGTCCCGAAGGGCGCGATCCTCCATATTGATAAGTTAGCATTGTATCACCTCACCAACGATGAATATCAGGTTGAAATCGAAATCTCTTATTGAGTTGACACCGGCTGACAGCGTTAGAAGCTATCGCTCACCTTCCGCCCGCCAGAGCGCCAATTATTCGGTCCTGGTCTGCCGCTGACATGGCGCTTTGTATCTCTACTATCGTAGGATATGTTGTGACTTTGACACTGGCCTTCCTCCTACACAAGCGAGTGAACGTCGTTCAAGAGTCTCTCAACAAATGCACGTCAGGCGTCCCTCGCCTTTTTCGACGTGGTAATCCCGACCTAGAACCCGAACCCGAGAATTAGACCAACCTGACTGATATCATGCCTATACCGCCTCGTCGAGCCCCTGACAATTAAAACAGTCAAAAATGACCCAATTGTCAATAATGATAAACAATGCATCCCTATGTCTTCTCAAGTTTCTAACCTGTTCCTTCCCAAATTACCCTGCACCAGGCTTCGGTCAATGATAGAGAGGATGTTTGTGTCTTGTATGTGCCTGTTCTTCCTGCCCTTTTTTTCCAGGGCCTGACGATGTTCCATCAGGGAACATCACCAAGCCAAAGGGGGATATGTAACATATGTCGGCAGGAATTCAACTGGCTCTACACGTCACCAGAAGGGGGGGGCAGCTAACGACTCAACAACCCTCTAAAGCCCCCCTCCGCCTCAGCGCAAAAGCGCGCGTTTTCCTTCTATTACGAACAAAGGAATGTGATGGGAACGTTGCTCAAAGACATTCGTTCATTTCATGACTTTCAAAACATCTACACAAAGAAATATATGGATATTAATGTGTACTCTTTCCCTCATAGGCTTGATGTGATGATTTCGAATGTGAATTATTTAGGACAATGTGGGTGATTTTTAATCATGCTTTAAAAGGCATAAACTGTAATGTGTGTGCCTGGTAAATGCGATGTTTAGTCTCTAAATGAAGCTGGTGTCATAAGCCATAAGTTGGTGTGGATGACCGTTAAGCTTTAGCATCATGTGTGACTAAACATGCATATAAAATCTGTAAGTTTGTATCTTCCAAGGAATGAATGAAATATTGGATCACGTGGACATCAACCCCAGAAAGATTGGACATGGGCGGGGCTCCGCCCCGTACCGACGCTCTGATTGGACCAGCCGCCTTTGGGGATGTCCAAAAACGGACAGTTTAAAACGACGCGCGATTCCGCGTTCTCGCTCTCTTGACTCTCTCTTGACTCTCTTGAACATGGCTTGAACATCTCCTGAATCTCTGAACTCTCGGGAACTCCTCGAAGCTACGCTTCCCGCTTTCGCAACTGCACCCTCCAACGTGTGCCGGTCCGCTGGACTCTCGCCTTGAAAACCAACCATCTATGAGGTCCAGGACCGTGCCAAAGCCGTACCATCACAGAGCAACGCGTGGAAACCCACGTGCGAGGACGAGCAGAGCTTCCCCGAAGAAACCCGAACCGACCACGTGACAGCGATGCGAGCCAGCAGAGTTTTCCAGAGCAACACGGGGAAACCGACGTGAAAACGAAACCAAAGCATCCAGCCTGCTTCAACAGCGAAAGCAAGTAACAAACCAAACATTCCTAACTCTGACTAAACTGGTAAAATTTGATCTGAATGCAGAAAAGAAAGCCTAGACATCTTTCGTGTTCTTTTTCTGGTTGGTTAAGTTATGAAATAGAAAGAATGGTATTCTTTCAACAGTTAACCTCAAAACTCTCGTATGTGTGTGTATGTTTGTGCTTTTATTAGGTAATCCATTTATGTTAGAATAGCAATATCACGAATAAACCTTTTCCATTTTATAAAGAAGTGTCTCTGGAATGTGATTTTAAGTATTTTCATCCTTATTTGCCCAAAGATAACGCAACCTAGCTCAAACTTGAGAAATTATTAATCTCGTTTTATTGTTACCGGGGCCACGGGGCAATGGAAGTGAGATTAACAGAATATACCTTTTAGTGATTGCTGGACGAGCACTTAATAAGGTGTAAACTGTAGGTTAAATATTAATATTACTTTGATCAAGCAATATTAAGTATTTAATAACTAATTCCCGGAGCTGAAACAATAGCTCTATATTAAACTTTTATTACAGCTTCTAAAAACACAAATTCTGTGTTTAGTGCAATTAAAGCAAATGATGAGAATGCGAGGTCACAGATGCTCAAAAGCTTCTTTAACAGTGAGAAAAAGTTGCTAAATGCATTTTTAAGAGCAAAGCTCAAGTACATGAAAAATGTTTCTTTCTAATGAAATTAACAGTTTTTTGCAATGCAGAAGACAGATTTTCATGAGTTTGAGCTTTTTTGCAGAACAAGTCATTTTAGAGCTTAATTGCACAAAATCTCTTCTTTAGAGCTTCTAAGAACACCAATTCTGTGTTTTGTGCAACTAAGCAAATGATGGCAATGCGAGGCCATAGATGCTCGAAAGCTTCTTTCTCAGTGAGAAAAAGTTGCTAAATGTAATTTTAAGAGCAAAGCTCAACTACATGAAAATGTTTTCTTTCTAATGAAATGAAAGGTTTTTTGCAATGCAGAAGACAGATTTTCATGAGTTTGAGCTTTTTTGCAGAACAAGTCATTTTAGAGCTTAATTGCACAAAATTACTTTAGAGCTCCTAAGAACACAAATTATGTGTTTAGTCCAACTAAGCAAATGATGAAAAAGCATTGCCACAGATGCTCAAAAGCTTCTCTCTCAAGTAAGAAAAAGTTGCTAAATGCAATTTTAAGAGCAAAGCTCAAACACATGAAAAAAAAATATTTCTAATGAAATGAAATGTTTTTTGCAATGCAGAAGAAAGATTTTCACGAGTTTGAGCTTTTTTGCAGAAAAAGTCATTTTAGAGCTTAATTGCACAAAATCACTTCTTTAGAGCTTCTAAGAACACAAATTATGTGTTTAGTCCAACTAAGCAAATTATGAAAAAGCATTGCCACAGATGCTCAAAAGCTTCTCTCTCAAGTAAGAAAAAGTTGCTAAATGCAATTTTAAGAGCAAAGCTCAAACACATGAAAAAAATTTATTTCTAATGAAATTAAATGTTTTTTTGCAATGCAGAAGACAGATTTTCATGAGTTTGAGCTTTTTTGCAGAACAAGTCATTTTAGAGCTTAATTGCACAAAATCTCTTCTTTAGAGCTTCCAAGAACACCAATTATGTGTTTAGTCCAACTAAGCAAATTATGAAAAAGCATTGCCACAGATGCTCAAAAGCTTCTCTCTCAAGTAAGAAAAAGTTGCTAAATGCAATTTTATTTCTAATGAAATGAAATGTTTTTTGCAATGCAGAAGAAAGATTTTCACGAGTTTGAGCTTTTTTGCAGAAAAGTCATTTTAGAGCTTAATTGCACAAAATCACTTCTTTAGAGCTTCTAAGAACACCAATTCTGTGTTTAGTGCAATTAAAGCAAATGATGAGAATGCCAGGCCACAGATGCTCAAAAGCTTCTTTAACAGTGAGAAAAATTTGCTAAATGCATTTTTAAGAGCAAAGCTCAAGTACATGAAAAATGTTTCTTTCTAATGAAATTAAATGTTTTTTGCAATGCAAAAGACAGATTTTCATGAGTTTGAACTTTTTTGCAGAAAATGTCATTTTAGAGCTTAATTGCACAAAATCACTTCTTTAGAGCTTCTAAGAACACCAATTCTGTGTTTAGTGCAATTAAAGCAAATGATGAGAATGCCAGGCCACAGATGCTCAAAAGATTCTTTCTCAGTGAGAAAAAGTTGCTAAACGCAATTTTAAGAACAAAGCTCAACTACATGAAAATGTTTTCTTTCTAATGAAATTAACAGTTTTTTGCAACGCAGAGGACAGATTTTCATGAGTTTGAACTTTTTTGCAGAAAATGTCATTTTAGAGCTTAATTGCACAAAATCACTTCTTTAGAGCTTCTACACCAGTTCTGTGTTTAGTGCAATTAAAGCAAATGATGAGAATGCCAGGCCACAGATGCTCAAAAGATTCTTTCTCAGTGAGAAAAAGTTGCTAAATGCAATTTTAAGAGCAAAGCTCAACTACATGAAAATATTTTCTTTCTAATGAAATTAACAGTTTTTTGCAATGCAGAAGACAGATTTTCATGAGTTTGAGCTTTTTTGCAGAAAATGACATTTTAGAGCTTAATTGCACAAAATCACTTCTTTGGAGCTTCTAAAAACACAAATTCTGTGTTTTGTGCAACTAAGCAAATGATAGCAATGCGAGGCCACAGATGCTCGAAAGCTTCTTTCTCAGTGAGAAAAAGTTGCTAAATGCAATTTTAAGAGCAAAGCTCAACTACATGAAAATGTTTTCTTTCTAATGAAATGAAAGGTTTTTTGCAATGCAGAAGACAGATTTTCATGAGTTTGAGCTTTTTTGCAGAACAAGTCATTTTAGAGCTTAATTGCACAAAATTACTTCTTTAGAGCTTCTAAGAACACAAATTATGTGTTTAGTCCAACTAAGCAAATGATGAAAAAGCATTGCCACAGATGCTCAAAAGCTTCTCTCTCAAGTAAGAAAAAGTTGCTAAATGCAATTTTAAGAGCAAAGCTCAAACACATGAAAAAAAATTATTTCTAATGAAATGAAATGTTTTTTGCAATGCAGAAGAAAGATTTTCACGAGTTTGAGCTTTTTTGCAGAAAAAGTCATTTTAGAGCTTAATTGCACAAAATCTCTTCTTTAGAGCTTCTAAGAACACCAATTATGTGTTTAGTCCAACTAAGCAAATTATGAAAAAGCATTGCCACAGATGCTCAAGAGCTTCTCTCTCAAGTAAGAAAAAGTTGCTAAATGCAATTTTAAGAGCAAAGCTCAAACACATGAAAAAAATTATTTCTAATGAAATGAAATGTTTTTTGCAATGCAGAAGAAAGATTTTCACGAGTTTGAGCTTTTTTGCAGAAAAAGTAATTTTAGAGCTTAATTGCACAAAATCACTTCTTTAGAGCTTCTAAGAACACCAATTCTGTGTTTAGTGCAATTAAAGCAAATGATGAGAATGCCAGGCCACAGATGCTCAAAAGCTTCTTTAACAGTGAGAAAAATTTGCTAAATGCATTTTTAAGAGCAAAGCTCAAGTACATGAAAAATGTTTCTTTCTAATGAAATTAAATGTTTTTTGCAATGCAAAAGACAGATTTTCATGAGTTTGAACTTTTTTGCAGAAAATGTCATTTTAGAGCTTAATTGCACAAAATCACTTCTTTAGAGCTTCTAAGAACACCAATTCTGTGTTTAGTGCAATTAAAGCAAATGATGAGAATGCCAGGCCACAGATGCTCAAAAGATTCTTTCTCAGTGAGAAAAAGTTGCTAAACGCAATTTTAAGAGCAAAGCTCAACTACATGAAAATGTTTTCTTTCTAATGAAATTAACTGTTTTTTGCAATGCAGAGGACAGATTTTCATGAGTTTGAACTTTTTTGCAGAAAATGTCATTTTAGAGCTTAATTGCACAAAATCACTTCTTTAGAGCTTCTAAGAACACCAATTCTGTGTTTTGTGCAACTAAGCAAATGATGGCAATGCGAGGCCACAGATGCTCAAAAGCTTCTTTCTCAGTGAGAAAAAGTTGCTAAATGCAATTTTAAGAGCAAAGCTCAACTACATGAAAATGTTTTCTTTCTAATGAAATTAACTGTTTTTTGCAATGCAGAAGACAGATTTTCATGAGTTTGAGCTTTTTTGCAGAAAATGACATTTTAGAGCTTAATTGCACAAAATCACTTCTTTGGAGCTTCTAAAAACACAAATTCTGTGTTTAGTGCATCTAAGCAAATGATGAGAATGCGAGGCCACAGATGCTCAAAAGCTTCTTTAACAGTGAGAAAAAGTTGCTAAATGCATTTTTAAGAGCAAAGCTCAAGTACATGAAAAATGTTTCTTTCTAATGAAATTAAATGTTTTTTGCAATGCAGAAGACAGATTTTCATGAGTTTGAACTTTTTTGCAGAAAATGTCATTTTAGAGCTTAATTGCACAAAATCACTTCTTTAGAGCTTCTAAGAACACCAATTCTGTGTTTAGTGCAATTAAAGCAAATGATGAGAATGCCAGGCCACAGATGCTCAAAAGATTCTTTCTCAGTGAGAAAAAGTTGCTAAGTGCATTTTTAAGAGCAAAGCTCAAGTACATGAAAATTTTTCTTTCTAATGAAATGAAATGTTTTTTGCAATGCAGAAGAAAGATTTTCACGAGTTTGAGCTTTTTTGCAGAAAAAGTCATTTTAGAGCTTAATTGCACAAAATCACTTCTTTAGAGCTTCTAAGAACACCAATTCTGTGTTTTGTGCAACTAAGTAAATGATGGCAATGCGAGGCCACAGATGCTCAAAAGCTTCTTTCTCAGTGAGAAAAAGTTGCTAAATGCAATTTTAAGAGCAAAGCTCAACTACATGAAAATGTTTTCTTTCTAATGAAATTAACTGTTTTTTGCAATGCAGAAGACAGATTTTCATGAGTTTGAGCTTTTTTGCAGAACAAGTCATTTTAGAGCTTAATTGCACAAAATCACTTCTTTAGAGCTTCTACACCAGTTCTGTGTTTAGTGCAATTAAGCAAATGATGAGAATGCGAGGCCACAGATGCTCAAAAGATTCTTTCTCAGTGAGAAAAAGTTTCTAAACGCAATTTTAAGAGCAAAGCTCAACTACATGAAAATATTTTCTTTCTAATGAAATTAACTGTTTTTTGCAATGCAGAAGACAGATTTTCATGAGTTTGAGCTTTTTTGCAGAACAAGTCATTTTAGAGCTTAATTGCACAAAATCACTTCTTTAGAGCTTCTAAGAACACCAATTCTGTGTTTTGTGCAACTAAGCAAATGATGGCAATGCGAGGCCTCAGATGCTCAAATCTTCTTTAACAGTGAGAAAAATTTGCTAAATGCATTTTTAAGAGCAAAGCTCAAGTACATGAAAAATGTTTCTTTTTAATGAAATTAACAGTTTTTTGCAATGCAGAAGACAGATTTTCATGAGTTTGAGCTTTTTTGCAGAAAATGTAATTTTAGAGCTTAATTGCACAAAATCAGTTCTTTAGAGCTTCTAAAAACACAAATTCTGTGTTTAGTGCAACTAAGCAAATAATGAGAATGCGAGGCCACAGATGCTCAAAAGCTTCTTTCTCAGTGAGAAAAAGTTGCTAAATGCAATTTTAAGAGCAAAGCTCAACTACATGAAAATGTTTTCTTTCTAATGAAATTAACTGTTTTTTGCAATGCAGAAGACAGATTTTCATGAGTTTGAGCTTTTTTGCAGAACAAGTCATTTTAGAGCTTAATTGCACAAAATCACTTCTTTAGAGCTTCTAAGTACACCAATTTTGAGTTTAGTGCAATTAAGCAAATGATGAGAATGCGAGGCCACAGATATTCAAAAGATTCTTTCTCAGTGAGAAAAAGTTGCTAAACGCAATTTTAAGAGCAAAGCTCAACTACATGAAAATATTTTCTTTCTAATGAAATTAACAGTTTTTTGCAATGCAGAAGACAGATTTTCATGAGTTTGAGCTCTTTTGCAGAAAATGACATTTTAGAGCTTAATTGCACAAAATCACTTCTTTAGAGCTTCTAAGAACACCAATTCTGTGTTTAGTGCAATTAAAGCAAATGATGAGAATGCCAGGCCACAGATGCTCAAAAGCTTCTTTAACAGTGAGAAAAAGTTGCTAAATGCAATTTTAAGAGCAAAGCTCAACTACATGAAAAATGTTTCTTTCTAATGAAATTAAATGTATTTTGCAATGCAAAAGACAGATTTTCATGAGTTTGAGCTTTTTTTTGCAGAAAATGACATTTTAGAGCTTAATTGCACAAAATCACTTCTTTAGAGCTTCTAAAAACACAAATTCTGTGTTTAGTGCATCTAAGCAAATGATGAGAATGCGAGGCCACAGATGCTCAAAAGCTTCTTTCTCAGTGAGAAAAAGTTGCGAAATGCAATTTTAAGAGCAAAGCTTAACTACATGAAAAATGTTTTCTTTCTAATGAAATTAATAGTTTTTTGCAATGCAGAAGACAGATTTGAATGTCTTACAGCTTTTTTGCAAAGCAAATTATTTTAGAGCTTCAATGCACAGAATCACTAGTTTAGAGCTTCTAGGAACACCAATTGTTGTTAGATCAAAAAAAAGCAAATAAAGAGATTTCAAGCCCACAAATGCTGAAAAGCTTCTTTCCCAGACAAAGTTGATTAATGCAATTTTGAGAGTAAAAGTTTGAATAGATGAATAATCTTTCTTTTTCATGATTTTTTTTATTTGCAATGCAAATGACAGATTTGAATGTCTTAGAGGTTTTATGCAGAGCAAATTTCTTTAGAGTTTCAATGCACAGAATCACTAGTTTAGAGCTTCTAGAATCACTAATTGCTGTGTTAGATTAAAAAAGCTATTTAAGAGATTTCAAGACCTCATATGCTACAAATCTTCTTTCTCAGTCAGAGAAAGTTGATTAATGCAATTTGAGGGTAAAACTTCAGTACATGAAAGAAGCTTCTTTCTAATTAAATTAAATGCTATTTGTAAGACAGATTTTAATGTGTTAGAGTTCTTTTGCAGCGTAAATTATTTTAGATCTTCAATGCACAGAATCACTAGTTGAGCAAAAAAAGAAAATGAAGAGATTTCAAGCCATCATATGCTACAAATCTTCTTTCTCAGTCAGACAAAGTTGATTATGCAATTTTGAGAGTAAAGCTTCACTATATGAAATAAGCTTCTTTCTCATGAAATTAAAGGGGTGGTTGACTGTATTTTATCTAAGCTTGATTGTGTTTATGGGGTGCAGTCTAGCATGTGTTCATGCTTGGTGTTTTTAAAAACGCATAATTTTTCACATAATTTACCTTTATTCCACACCTCTCTGTCCCTTCTCTGACAAACGCCTCGATTTATTTCCTGGTTTTATGAAGCTCCTCCTTCAGAAATACGCGATGGGCTGAGATTGGTTAGCTGGCTCAGTGTGTTGTGATTCCCTAAACCACCTCTACTGCATGTCTGAACGTCCCGCCCCTCACCCCAGTGGCATGTGCTCCGGTTGAATTGTAAACAGTGGTGTTGTCTATAATGCTTATCAATTTGAGCCCGATTGAGACCCAGAGGATATTAGTGAAGAGGATCGTGCAGAACCTGTGCAAGCACGACTCTTAATGATATGTTTGGTTGTTGTTGTTGTCTCATACTTTTAAAAACGCTGCTATTTGTAAGTTCTACTGCTTCTGTTAGCTTTTAATATACGGTTTTATCCTGATTAAAGCTTTAATACAGCACAGCAACCACACGCGTGTCCATTTATAATGCTTCTCATTGCTGTGTGAAAATAAGTGTATAATTGGAACAGTTTGTTGGAGCTGATCTGACGATCTGAATGAGAGAGAGAGAGAGAGAGAGAGAGAGAGAGATGCAGAGCAGGGCGACACGAGTAACAGTATTAAGAACCGCTGCTTTAATGATTTTGAAACTTGTGAATACATTAGAATCCTTAGAAGACAGAATCGCGATTCAAATGAATAGATTTTTACGTGCATCCCTAGTTTTCTCTTCCTCTTCTCTAAAGCAGCACAGCATGGCCTCGCCCTCTTCTTTACATGTTCCTGGGGGCAGGGTTTATGACGTATCAGACCCGGGAAGTAACTCGTTGTAGTCCCTTACCAGTCGTTTTTGTAGGCATTAAACTTCCAGAATTTTAAAAGACGATATCTCCGTTTGCATTGAACTTTCAGCGCCGCAACTCTGCAGATATTGTTTATGCTCAAACAGCAACATTACACACTAACTAATGTTAAAAAAGTGAAATCGCAATCAACCACCCCTTTAAATGTTATTTGCAATGCAGAAGACAGATTTTATTGTCTTAGAGCTTTTAAGCAGAGCAAATTATTTTAGAGCTTCAATGCACAGAAACACTAGTTTAGAGCTTCTAGGAACACTAATTGCTGTGTTAGAGAAAAAAAAAAGCAAATTAAGAGATTTCAAGCCCACATATGCTGAAAAGCTTCTTTCTCAGTCAGAGAAAGTTGATTAATGCAGTTTTGAGAGTAAAGTTTGAATACATTAAAGATGTTTCTTATGAAAGTAAATGTTATTTGCAATGCAGAAGACAGATTTTAAAGTCTTAGAGCTTTTTTTGCCAGTAAAAAAAAACGATTTTGGTTGCCAGTAACCTGTAAATTTACAAAAGTTCTGTAAATCAATAATTACAATTGTACTTTTCTTTACTTTTAGTCATTTAGCAGACGGTTTTATCCAAAGCAACTAAAATAAAATTTTAACTAACTAAAATTAAAATTTAAAACTATAGGTGTTATATATAGACATTTAAGAAGATAAAGAAATTAAATAAAAATGACAAATTTATACAACAACATTTCAAAACTAAACATTTAAATGAAAACAAAAACTAAAGCTAAAAACAAGTCCAAATATTAAATCAAGAAATGGTATGATTATAATAATGATTCCAACATAACACTAAAGGCCTAAGTATAATTCTTTTTTTTTACATTGTAAGAATTGGTTATAAAAACTAAAACAGAAGTGAAACTAGTAGGAAAGAGGATAAATAAAAAGCGATACTTATATCCCTTGCCGGTGTCCCTGCCCGGTGGAGTCGCATGGTAGAGTCGATGGTCTTTACACTCTTCGGTCTTCTCACGAGGAGGGCTTCACACGATGGCTGCCGCCAGAGGCGAACCAAGATGAAGTGGGGGCCCCAGGCAAAATTAATAGATGAGGCCCTTCTAAAATATTATTTTGTTAATATATCTTTGTTACCTATATATATATATTTATACAACATACAAAAAGTAGTCAAAACACATAATATAACATAAATAGTCAATTTTTGTAAAACAATGTGCTTATTCTTTAACAAAATTGTAATCATCTTAATGGCAGAAGATACAATACTGTACAATACAATCTTAAAGATACTGAACAATCTTCAAATTTACAGTAATGGATTGTCACCATAAAAATTGTGCTTACGAGCCTTAGCTATAGCAAATGCTGTCACTATGTCCGCCATATTCAAAGACCTTCATATGGACTGGGGTATCTTCTGTCTGAGGCAGTGATGATAGGGACTTAAGCAATACTCCTATAGAAATATATGGTTAGTATCTTTATTTATTATTAGTTTATCAACTAGCTACATTAACTTATTTAATAGAAGAGTTGGATAATGCAAGTAAATCTATTGATATAGTAAGTAACACTATATCTTACATATACTTATATCTTTTCTCGTTAAAACAACATATTTTCTCGTTATAACGACATATTTTTCTTGTAATAAGGACATCTTTTCTCGTTATAACGACATATTTTTTCTCGTAATAACGACATATGTCATATAAACGATAGGTTTTCCGTTATAATAGATATATGGTAGGGCTGAGGTGAGCGAGTGTCGGCGTTGCTCAGTCTGACATAAACGAGGATCTGCACGCGGCTGAATTGAAATAGACTGTTTTAAATGTATTTAATGTAATGGTTTTAATTGTAGCAGCATGTTTATTATGATTAATCTTCAATCTGTCTACAGTAATATCCAATAACAGCACTCAGACTTGTTTAGGCTTGATCAGATCAAAACAGTTATTTTTGAATAATTGACTCTGGGCTTGGAATATTTATTTATTTGAATGACTGAAGTTTGATTTAACAACAAATCGAAATATGAACAAAGATAAATAAAGAGATTTTCTAATAGGTTAATACTAATAATAATAATAATTATTATTATTTCGTTCTGTTTGAAAACGGGCTAACAAATTAAGCTAGATTTTTCGTATATTTTTGTTCGTGGGTAAACAAATAAGCTGCTTTAATATTTGTTTCACGTGTGTGGGCGGCCTTGATAGCTACTTTAGTCTGATTATATATTAATTATGTATTAATGATTTTATATTATTAAATGATCTTTAGCTGAATCAAGCGTGTTTTTCTGAAGGAATAGCTGCTCTGCGCCTGGGTGTGAGCACTGAGCACAATAGTACAGATGAAAAGACTGTACAGTACCTCTTGCTGGATTTAGGCTATACGAATTAAATAAACACAACTTTGTTTTCGATTGTTTTAAGTAGACCTTTAGACATAAGGCGCGCCAGAAAGCGCACGCTGTTATTTTACAAAAGCAATTTCCTCGGTTATCACAATGTAAGGGATCGCATCGGTGTCGCCGAATTGAGAAGAGCAGTGGTGTGTTTTATATAAGATTATAGGCTAAAGCAACATCCAGACTGTATGAAACGTTATTGTGACTAATTTTCAGAGCGGTACATAAGATTAACTCTTATTATACTGGGATAGACAGTAAAGACAGGCTGAGTTAAAACATACATTTTTTTTAGGGGCCGTCCTCGGTTCACATAGTTTTTTCGTGGCCAAGACATATGAAGCCGTGGGAACGTGATGATATGCCGTAGCCAGAGATGTTAATTCACAGTAACATCATATTCACTTCTGGGGACGTGATATTATGTCGTGGCCTCGAGATGTTATGTTGAGGGAAAGATATATTTTTCTCGTGGTCAACAGGTTTAAACAAACTTGCATGGCCACAGCAACCCGGGACTATCAGAGATGGATAAAACAGTTTTTATTAACATTAAACATTTCATTTAATATTTGTATATTATTATTATTATTAGGTTATGTTGACTTGTTAGGGCTATAGGCCTATTTCTATTTCATATAATATAATATTTTATTACTTTCCCATTTAAATTCGTGTATCACTTTACCTAATTAACGTTTTGTATCAGAGCATGTGAGCGGTGTAACGCTCCGCTCAATATTCCGCTCTGTGTGTGTGCGCTCCGCTCAGTCGTTCACGGCCAAATCAAACGCTACGCTAATGTTCCGCTCACGCTCACCGGTAAACCAAATCCGCTCAGATCACGCTCTCACATTAAATGTCCCCTGTAACTTTAGGCCTATTTATTTTTTCCTGTTTATAGTTAAATTATTGAATAAATGTCTCAATTAAACGGTTATGTTTCAGGGTGAAATTGTTTTAATTAGGGATGTTCATTAACCGTTAACCGACTAATAAGAATTTTGACCGATTAATGGAATCAGTTAAATGGTTTAAATTCACTTATTTATTTACTTTTAGTAATTTATCAAAATATTTTAAAAGGTTTGCTGCATGGTTAAAATAAGCTATACGCGTATAAAAAACACGTTTTTTAGAGAGAGCGAGAGAGAGAAAAAACCAAGTCGCCTATAAGTTGCATTTTATTATTTCATTCTGAAATTATTTTGTAAAATAAGACAAAAGAATAGAATGCAGCTTTCTGCCGTCTGCTTTAATTTCACGCAGCACAATAATGAAAAAAACTCTGCATACTCTAAAAAACACTGTGTTAAAAACAACCCAATTTGGGCTGGGTAAATATAGGACAGAACACATTTGGGGTTAATTTTACCCAGTAAATTGGTGTAGTATATCAAGGACCGAATCAGACAAATCAAGATTCGATCAAAGCATGGTTGAAACATGAGGAGCTGAATTCCACAAGACAACAGCAGGAAGTCATAAATCAGACCCTAGCTCCAGCCTGTCTGAATACACCCTGCAACATTAAAACCAAAGGATCCGGCTAAAATTCTTCGGGTCACAAAAACTGTAAAATCATCTTAAAAGACTTTCATTCTCATTGTTAATGAAACTAATAATTTCTATGCATAACTGCATATTATGTATGTGACCCACACATTTGACTATCCTTGTTTTAATCATTGTGTTTGTCGTGCTTTTAATTAGTATTGACTAGCTTAAGCCTTAAGGGTTAATGTCATGTTTGGTATGTATGAGTTTGATAATTCTAGCTTTAAACATTTATTCAAAGTGATTTTCTGTCAAATGTATCATATTCTGGTTATAGAAATCACATCCAAAAGGATACTTTGCAAGAGTATGTAAAATTCCATGACATGTTGAGTTATTGATTGGGTGGAGCAACAAAGCCGCAGCCAGAGCCCAGCATAGGATCTAATTGGTCAAGACCACCATTGGGGAGGTGTCTGAAAGCCTATGTTTAAATACTAGGACACTCTCTTGAACGCCCTCTCTCGCTCTTGAAACTCTCCCTCTCTTGAAACTCTCGCTCAAAAAAATGCTCTCTCTTGAAAATGCCATCTACAAGCTCTCTCTAACTCTCTCTCCAGCCAGGTGCTCTGGCCCACAAGCCAGCTTACTACCATGATGAGAAGAAAAAACACCTAGTCTCTTTACATCCTTTTATTCTTTTACTTTAGTTTATTTTCTTTCTGTTGAGTTTCGTGTGCTAAGTTAAATTTACCAACTCCGAGTCCGACCTCGAGAGTCCATCTAAATTACCACTAGCCCACAACTCCGCAAAACCAACCAAGAAACATCGCCCACTTCAACGACTCCTGAACTCTAAGCCAATCAGCGACTTCGGAGAAACCCTTTCCTGCAAAACGGAGGACAAAAGGGAATCCTTAAACACAAAAGCTACGCAAGTACAAACCCCAGATTCTTGCTGAGCTGGTGTAATTTTAATATAGATTTTAGCCTCATTGAAAAAGTAAATGCGAGTGTTAAATATGTGATTGATGGTTGTTCAGGTTTATGCAATTGCACATATTGCTGTAAACGTGGGATATCAAATTCTCATTCTCTTAATCTAATCCTTTCCTCACTTTCTCTCTTTCTGCAACGCGTGAATGTGTGAATGCTTGTGTAGATTAGTTTACATGTCTTAGATTTATATAAATAAAGTCTTATTTATATTGAAAAGAGAAATATCTTGTGTTTTGTGCTCACAAGTTAATGTCTTAATCTGTCGATTTTGTTACTGTGCTATTTAATAGTGTTTTCACTATATTTTGGGATTTTAATATCCAGTGCAGAGTTTGTTATACGGCTTGTTATGTGAATCGCCGTGAAACAGTGAATCTGTTCAAATTCCCTATAAAATCATTAATGATTCCCTTTGAGCTAAATTGACCTGTTTCCCTTATAACAATATATATATATATATTATATGTTATCATTACATATTGGTGGAGGATGATGCGGGCAGATTAATCTAAATTATGAGCATAAACCAAGTTATTTAATCTTTTATATTCTTACGGATGAGATCTGAGATCGAGACTGGTGTGTGTGTGTGTGCGTATGTGTGAGTGACGTCAGCAGCGCGCTCCTCCTTGAATGAATGAGCGCAGAGAAGGCTGTAACTCGAGTCAGCCTCTCCTTTGTTCAACTGCAGTAAGGGAACTCAAAGTTAACATTTGAGATCGTACAATAAGGTCGGATGTGAGCGTTTTCCTCTCTTCTTGTAATGCCTTGTTTTATAGCTGAATTAATGTCCTGCATGTTCCAGGTCATCTAATAGCTATACTCCAGAAGCAACTGTCGCCTTCGCAGCCTCCCCGGTGAGCGGTCCAACTGTAAGGTGTGCGTTGTCAATTCTGTCAGACTAAGAAAAGAGATATCAGAATTATTATTATATTTGTTTGTCTAAGACAAAGATTTAATAATATTGCTTGCCTCCTTGATAACAACATAAAAAAAAAAAAAAAAAAAAAGAATTCTCCTCATTTTGAAAAAAAAATAGAAAAGGAATTGTTTATTTTAATTAAATTTGTTTTTCACCTTTTTGTCACTTTTTCCTCTTCCTCATTAGAGTGAAGAAGTCTTCACATCGCTAGTCTACCTAGATACTCTGAGACCAACGGAGTGATCACCACACTTCACCAGTGGTTCAAAATCACTGACATAACACTTAGTTGTCGCACCACACATAAGCTTCCACTCCACACAGATCTGTGTCAGTATCTCTTCTCCCCAGCGTGCCAACATGCCGCAGACTGCAGACCCCCTTGCCCAAGGGGAAGATGTGAACACTTGGCTGAGAGGCACGACAGACAGCCTCACCCCCAAGACGTTTGAACTGTTATTATTTTTAATAATAATTCTAGTTCTGAGAAGATTCCTGACACAAGATTCAAGCCAGAATAACAACCATGAGGAGCTAGTCAAAATCACCAGCTCCCTAAGCTATGCCTTTACAACCCAGCTGAAACTGAGCGACAAGCACATCACCCACCTTCTAGAGGAACTGACATGTGCTCAACATCGCATAGACAAGCTGGAAGTGAAAGTTCAAGATCAACTCAAAGCACCCAACGAGAGTGAGCAGGAAACAACGGAACAAGTTAAGGAGCTCCAAGCAGCCCTGACAGCAGCTCAACTTGATCAACAACATGCAAAGGCTGCCCAGAAAGACCTGGTAAACAGACTTCAGTATGCCAACCAGCTACTAGAGAAAGCCAAGCATGACATCAGCAACAAGAATGCTGAAATAAGTGCCCTGAAAGACCACCTTGAAAGGTACAGAATTGAAATGGACAATCTGACCCAACAACTAGACGATACCAACAATCAGCTCTACATGGTCAGAAGAGAACTCAAACATGCTTATGAGCAGAAGCAAGAGCCAAAGCGAGAGAAACAACACTCAGCCTCACCACTGCTGAGCAGAGCAGAGTCCCATATCCAAGAACTCGTATACAGCGAAAGAAGCGAAGGGCCACAACCCAAAACCTCACCTGCCTTCGCCACAGAACTCTTTCCTGTCAACGAAAGAAAACCGCCCATCCAAGCAGACCTTGGAGCTGCACCTGGGATGACCATCAAAGACCTCGACAAGCTGTCTAAAAACATCAGCAAGTTCAACCCGAACTCCACAGGGGGCCACACCATCCAGGCCCACCTTCAAGATATCGACTTCTATCTAGAAATGACCTCATGTGACTGACAGAGACAGGTTATACCTCCTTAGAGCCACGTCCAGTTCCGAGGTACGAAACTTCCTAGATCGACAGCCCAGTCGAACGAAGTCAGACTACCAGCTACTTCGTGAGGTCCTGATTAAAGAGTTTACCGACCCTGACTCCGAACATGGACTGTTAAACCAAACAAGGTCGACAAGAGGCTCCACAAGCTTACTACAACCGACTCCGACAAGCCTACTTTGGTGCACACAACGAACCTGACCTTGAAGAGGATGTGAACTTCAAAAGCCTCTTCCTAAGAAATCTGCACCCTGGAGTCAGCCACCATCTAGGCGTCATGGCCTGTCCACACTCCATGACCATCCAACAGTTGCGTGACCTAACACAGAAGGCCTACAACAAGCAGAAGATAGCCTCAAAGAAAGGTAACAAAACATCCACACTCTTGAACTCTGTCAACAAAGACTCAAGCCTTGCACTGGACGACACCCAGATGCATCACAATAACAGAGTCCTCCATCAAGAGCACAGAGCATGTGATCCCCATGTCCACGAAAGCTATCAGCCCAACTTCTGGACAAATCCATGGGACCAGCCATGCTTCTCAAGAAACGCAAAAGATAGCAACAACTGGAAACCTAACCAGACATCCAAAGGTAATCGCCTGACTCATCCAAGAGCATCTCGTAGGGGTAAGCGACAACGAAACCCACCTCAGCATTACTCAGACATGCACAGTGTGGAGTATGCTCCAGAACCATACAGCTTACCGTCAGAAGACATGGAACAAGTCATGAGCCAATTGAACGAGTTCCTTCAAGATAAGCTGAACACGGATGACTACAAAATTTAGTCATGCTCGCTGTGACCAGCGACAGAACGGAAGGCCGACGATCGCATGGTACACCACCATATCCGAGATGACAAGCACCTGTTCAACAACCACACAGGACGAGCAAGTCTCTCACGGCCAAACGTTGATGAAAACTGAGGTATCAGAGAACATCACCTCACTCACCCATCACTCACTAGCAAACTGCTAAATGAACTCCAACTCCAAGAACCACATTCCTGTCTGTGCAACAGCAACCACCAAAGCACAGAAGGTCAGAAAGTCTGCCACATCCAGAAGGTAGCACAAGAGGAATGCAACAAAGGAGACAAAGTTTGCATCCCAGCTTCACACAGCCATGCCAAACTACCTCCGACTGTCTGCTAAAGAACTTACTGCCTTTCTGGACTGACCCCCATTAGATCATGGACATGCCCACATCCAAGCCAAGGATGAAGAGAGCTAGTCTTCATTAACATACCTGAAAAGGGGGGAGACAACACAGACTGGAACAGATCTGACCACACATACACTACACCATTAACACACACAACATTACCTACACCCAGAGGTAACCACATCTACTGATAACACATTCAACAAACATATTCTTCCCACAAGTAGAATATCCAAATTTAGCGCATCACAGTTACATACACCACCATGAAGAAACATATAGCTATCCTCACAAGAGTTAGAACACCTGACACGAAGTTAAGGTGCATGGCCCCCTAGCTGCACATGACATCCTAGCTCAACAGTAGTTGCAAATCATGCTAGGAAAACCCACAGCAGCTTTGTTTTGTTTTGTTCTTCTTTTACCTATCCTTTTCCTTCCCCTCTTTCTTTAGTAGGTGAAATACCTAGACACCCTGCAAGGGTCAAAGGTCTGATATTAGGATTGACTCGCTACACCTAATATCCGCAAGCCACTCTAGACTGAAGGAAAGCCAGAGAGCTCCATGCACGATAGGTCGATTCATTTTACCACAAATTATTTCACTAGAAACTAAATGTGAACATTCTTAAGTTAAGACAACTTAGAAGAAACACACAAATCTAATCGCAAAATGTGATCGAAGAATTAGAACAATAATTTCCAAAATTGAATAACCCGAATAACCTAATGCCCGGCACCAGTACAGTAACTGTCATGGAGGTGTTGTCTTGTTGTTTGCTGTGTTTTTGTCAAAAGGGAATCCTTAAACACAAAAGCTACGCAAGTACAAACCCCAGATTCTTGCTGAGCTGGTGTAATTTTAATATTTAATATATTCTGCACAGAAACAATTTTATAAATAAAATAAAATGTACACAAACTACCCAAACACTGGAAAAATAACCCAAATAAATTACTCAAAAGGCTCATCTCAGCATTTGGGTTAAAAAAAATAATCCAGGACTTTTTTTTAGAGTAGGCTGCTTGTTGCACAGTATTTCTTTTATTTTCTTAAATTATTATTTAAGTCAAAATATATTTTTAGTATAGGCCTATTTATTCGTTATAATATATAACGCCTAGCTTTATTATGTTGTTCTCTGCTTGCAGAAGTGCTGCAGGTGGGTGATAATGATATGATCATGTAAATCCTCGTTCTGTTGTCTGCTGTTTTTTTGCGCATGTAAAATTAATTCCCCAAAAACAAATGTTAGTATTTTTAACGGGTCACGGACACTTATTCTTTCTAATTTAATTCAGTTCTAATTTCAAATATTCTTGTCGGTTAACGGTTAGGAAAAATAACGGAAATGAACATCCCTAATTTAAATGTATACAATTACAATTCTTAATTTAAAAACGTGTCTTGTTTTTGAAGCCACTTGGAAAACTTTTGTAAAAAGTTAAATAACTGAAAAAGTATACTTTTCCATTAAAACAACCTTCATATTCAAAGCACACACACAAGATGAAATGCACCGAACAAATAATTATTTTGTGGCGTAAATAAAAGAAAATTAAAATAGTCCAAAACTGAGGGGAAATGCGTTCTATAAAACATCTGTCAATCTTCACAGGATTTTAGAATTTGGTTTTAGAAACATTAGCTTAGACAAATGATTGCTTAGCATATTCCACAGATTCTGTAATTGGCAAATTACCAAAGGGGCGTTTTGGGCGCTCCGCTCCGCTCACATGCTCTGCTTACTACCATATATTTAGCAAAAACTTTAAACTTCTGACAATTAAGCCAATACTTTATGATTGTAGGCTATTTATGCCAATGCGTGATGATGATAAATGAGCGTGTTGTGCTTTCATTTACAAATTAAACTACGAATGATTAATTCCTCAACGAAACACTAGGCAGTAGGCAATAATATCAATAATTATTAATTCGCAGATTTTTTTTTTATATATGTTAAATTCAACCTTTAAACTGCATTTCCAATAGTCTAGAAATTCCAGTCACATCCAAGCTTTAGCTTGTCAAGCATTTACAGTAGGCTTACAAAACTAGTCAGAACGTTATGTAAAGAGATCGAAATGAAGGGAAAAAACTAATATAAAATATAACAATAGGCTAATAATAATGATGATGATGATGAATAGGCTACAGACGATCAGTTAATTGACAAACACGATGTCTTTTATTTTATTTAGTTTAAATAGTGTGCACAGATTTATTTTATGAACTTTATGTAATATCAGCCTATTCGTGATAAACTTGAATGCTGTGTACATCGCGTGTCATTACAGTCCAGTAGCCTATGGTCAATATAATAATTAATTATGTAATAATTTCTATAATAATTCATAAAGGTCAAGTAGGTTTGTTTATGCATTAAACGAGAAATGGATGTTGTTCCCTCAACATAGTGAGGCCACGGCATGAGGAGGCCTTTACCGTTATTGTTCATATTTCGATTTGTTGTTCAATCAAACTTCAGTCATTCAAATAAATGAATATTCCAAGCCCAGAGTCAATTATTCAAAAATAACTGTTTTGATCTGATCATATATAGCCTAAACAAGTCATGGGTCTGAGTGCTGTTATTGGATAATGTTGTATTGGACATTAATCCTAATAAACACGCTGCTATAATTAAAACCATTACATTAAATACATTTAAAACAGTCTATTTCAATTCAGCAGCGTGCAGATCCTCATGACACTCGCTCACCTCAGCCCTACCATATATCTATTATAACGATACATGTCGTTATTATGAGAAAAATATGTCGTTATAATGAGAAAAGATGTTTGTAACGCAGTTGATATATACGGGAAGAAGGAGGCGGGAACCGGCGAACATTCAACACATTTAATAACAAAATAAACAAACACAAATGAAAAGCGGCAGCCCCTCACGGACGACTGCCGCACACAAAACACAAACTAAAATTCCAGGCCTGGTCCTCTCTCGTCTTCCACTGTCGTCACTCCTCCTTTTATTCCTTCCGACGCTCCTCCGTGGGACTCGAGACCGGTGAGTGGCGCAGGTGTCGTTCATTATCATTCACTCCACCGGCCTCGCTCCGTTCCCACGGCTCTCGGCCCCACCCCACTCGTCACATACCCCCATCGCCCCTCGCAGGCCGGGGGGTACTCCCGAGACTGCGCTCTACTCCCCCCCCTCCCCCCTCTCCCGGGGAGAGCCCGTCAGGGCGGCCGCGGCGTACCTGGGGGTAAGGACAGACGAGGCGAGAGAAAGGAGACGGAAGGATGAGGAGTGACAGAGAAGAGAGAGGGGAGAGAGAAAAAAAAATAATCTCGGTCCGGTTCCCGGACACACTGCCACTCGGTCCTCAACCAACTGAGCGGCTCACTCGCGGTGCCATGCGATGGTACTGGACCTCTTTGGTCGACGGCCCGATGCCCCTCCGCCTCCTGGCGGCCGGCGATGGCTCCTCCGGTCGAGGGCAGCCGGCAGCGAGTCCCCCGTTCCCTGCTCCTCCACCAACCTGGCGGATGGCAGCAGGCTTCGGCCTCCAGGCGAACGGGGCGACTCCTCCGCTCCCTTTCGGATGGCATCCACCCCTCCTCGTCCCAGGAGCACGGCAGCGAGTCTTCCGTCCCACCTGTTCTTCTTTTGCTCCAGCACCACCGCTTCGGGCAGCCACTGGCGGTCTCCGCCACTTCCTGCTGCCCGATCTCCTCAGCACCGCGATCCCACTCAGCAGCGAGGGCTCTCTGACAGCGTGTCCCTCCTTCATCCCGGGCTTCGGCACCAATGTAACGCAGTTGATATATACGGGAAGAAGGAGGCGGGAACCGGCGAACATTCAACACATTTAATAACAAAATAAACAAACACAAATGAAAAGCGGCAGCCCCTCACGGACGACTGCCGCACACAAAACACAAACTAAAATTCCAGGCCTGGTCCTCTCTCGTCTTCCACTGTCGTCACTCCTCCTTTTATTCCTTCCGAAGCTCCTCCGTGGGACTCGAGACCGGTGAGTGGCGCAGGTGTCGTTCATTATCATTCACTCCACCGGCCTCGCTCCGTTCCCATGGCTCTCGGCCCCGCCCCACTCGTCACAATGTTGTTTTAACGAGAAAAGATGTCGTTATTACGAGAAAATATGTCGTTTTAACAAGAAAATATGTCGTTTTAACGAGAAAAGATCTCGTTATTACGAGAAAAGATCTCGTTATTACGAGAAAATATGTCGTTTTAACGAGAAAAGATCTCGTTATAACGACATAATTGAGTGGAAAAAATATTATGTGTGGGCAGCAATGCGTCACCGTAATATCTGACACTGAACTTACCATTTTCAGTGTCAGGAGGAGGGACTGGGGAATCTGGTGGTGAGTGACAGGAACTTAAGTAATGCTCCTGCATGCAGAAATATATGATTATCATTTTAATTTAATTTAAAGTTGATTAACTATTAGTTCATTGTTTGTTGACAACTAATTATGTTAACTCAACTAATTTAATGTAGAAGAGCTAAAACAAATAATGTCAACTAAGAAAATATAACGATATTTATTTAGATTGTTTCGTGAGCTCCCCACTGGCAGCAAGACACAGTACCGAAACTTGCCAAGCGGTGATTTGCGTGTCTTTCCTGGTACCACCTATTCTATTGAAGCCTACATTAATACCTGCTAATTGCTATATAATACATGCTGCTACTAAGTGCAACCCTAGCAAACCTGTTTTCCAGTAACCCTATAAGTAATTGGACTAGTATTTCATATAGCAAATAATTAAACGAAAATAAGCTGGAATTAACAACAAACACATTTGTTTGTCATATAATTATCATTAAGTCAATCTTATCTTCATCACTTAACTTACCGCTGTCATGTTTCCTCTTTTCCTCCTTTTCTTGCTTTTTTCCTCTTTTGGCTGCCAAATGGATAAGTCCTTTTCATTTTTAAAATAGCCTAGTAAATGCGCGAGTAAGTGCTGTGCCAGTTTGGAAACGGCGGCCGACGCATCACGAGGAAAAAGAAAACACATCCAGCGTAACGCGAGAGGGATCCCCCTAGGGGGGATGGCAATATATTGCTCCATGTTACGTGTATATTATTAATAATGACATTTCCGATTGCTCAAATGGTCAGCTGTTGGGGGCCCCCTCAAAATACGGGGCCCCAGGCAATTGCCTGCCTTGCCTGCCCCATTGCTACACCTCTGGCTGCCGCGGTATATTAACCTTTTTTAAACCCGTCTAACAAATCACTATTTGTTACTATCAGCTGAATATACTTTCCTGTTTTTCACAACAAATGGCCAAGCAAGCGCAGACACTGACAAGAGACGTGATACAGTACGAGACCAAAACTGCACTGTAAAAATACAGCAAACTCTTGCATGCTGTAAATTTGTTGTGATGGTGTAAACATTTGGTAAAATTATTTAATTTGAGTCCACTGAAAATAAATATTTCTTAATACAAAACTCAAAATACTTAATTTATAATCAGCTATATCACACATGCATGTGCTAAAGCACTTAACAAAGAGATGGTCACTGCATCAGCAACTCAATAGTTTCTGTCTTTAAATAAAGCAGCAGAATATCAGTGTTTGTGGCTCATCATTGACTGAAGCACATGCTCTACTCTCCAGCACAATGGTGACCCACAAAGCTAAATTAAACTAACAGCTCTCTCTCTTGTGCAAAATAATACAGTTCAGTTAAATATTTACTCTCCTCATAGATAACACCTGGGGCCTTTACCATGATTGTAGATGAACATATTCAGAGTTATAGGATACGTTTTGAGTTGACAAATCCAAACCACTCCAATATGGCTTTGTTGGTACCATGAAGCTAATCATCAACTTTCTCTGTCAACTCGGGCTTGATCCTGAGTTAATGGAGCGCGTGCACATGAATGCAATTACTCCAGAGTGCACCCTGGATGATGGGGCGGGGCAACACATTACTTCGTATTTATAGTACATTAGAGCTTATAGATGTAGATGTTTATGCGCATGATAATTATTTTATATAGGCAACGTTTTTATGAATGATCTATGCTGTTTTGCTTTACTACAGAAACATTAAGTGCTAACAACAGCGATTTTAGTTACAATCAATTAGCAAATGTTTGTTTTTTTAACTTATTACGAATTAGTTAGATTAAGTTCCTATCAAAAAATAAATGTAAATTTTCTCTGCAACATTTTTATTTTATTTATATGCACTAATTAAATTACTGGTTTTGTGGCTCAATCCTTTAAAAAGAACCAGGAATCACTGTGCCTACTGATTTGAGATTTTTAGTAGTTATTGTAGTCTTTAATAAATAAAAAATATGAATCACAGAAAAGGTCTATTTTACACATTAAAAGTGCTCACGTACTTATGTCACAGATTTACAGCTCTGTGTGATTTAATATTAATTTGTTATGCAGGTCTGTATGGCTACAATGAACGAGTGTTAATAACTGATCCTAAATAATTGGATTTTTAATATCTGATGTCAAAGGACACTTATTTACTATAAGATAGGAACCTTTAAAAACTGAAAGAGAATCAGTTTTCTCAAACAAAATAGGCTCAAACATTTTATTAAGATATAAACAAGGAAACATTGAGCTGCCATGAAAACTACCAATCGTCTATACTGCACTCTGGAGCTACTCGAAATTCTTTCAAATGTCAAACATAACTGAACATTAAACATTAATAGATGTTTCCCTTCACTCAAAAACACATAAAATAGCATTTAATTTCAAAATGTACTCTCCATCCAGCTATATGCAAAGCATGCTGGGAGCTAACAATCACCTTTATGTTTGATATTTGAAAGAGATTCTGTTACGTTGAAGTTTCCATTTCACAGTGCAATCGTTATCATTGTGCAGAAGAGTAGATCTTATGGTTATATATACTACGCCTATAAGGCATTGAGCCTTGTTTAAAGAACAGTTTAAAGCCCCACATAAGGACACTGCCACCACCATGTTTCACTGTAGGCACCATGCATTTTTCTTTGTATTCTTTGTAATTTTGAAATATAAAAGGGTTTCTGGTATGTATAAGTTTGCTTGGTTACCATTGTGCAGAAGAGTAGAGCTTGTGGTCAGCATGAGGATTGGACAAACACCATTAATTTATATTACTTTATTAATGCACTTTTCGGAACAGTGATAGTCTGTTAACTAAGTGTTTAGAACGAAGTGTGCTTATGCTATTGTAAATGCTATATGCTAAATGCAGGAGAAGGCCAGAGAACAGAACAAAAACCTGTTCATTGCCTTCATCGACCTGGCAAAGGCATTTGACACTATCGACCGCCAAGTCCTTTGGGTTATTCTTGAGAAGTTTGGGGTGCCACCAAGGTTTCTGGACATCCTACAACAGTTTCATGTTGGCATGCAGGCTCGTGTGATTGTGGGTACATCTCAATCCTCCTCCTTTCCTGTGCCGGTAGGAGTAAAACAGGGGTGTGTGATCTTCAACCTTTTCATGGCAGCAGTCACCCTCCTTTCCCGCAACTCCCTCAGTCCCGACGAGGGTGTCTGCCTACAATTTCGTCTGGATGGGAATGTCTTCAAGCCATCACCAAGACCATCACAAAATTATGAACTGCAATATGCTGATGACTGTGCCCTCTTAGCCCACAGCCCTACTGCAATGCAGCACACACTGGATATTGTATGCACAGTCTACCAAGCTTGTGGCCTTCGAGTTAACATCCAAAAGACAGAGATCATTGCACGGACCACGGTTCCCACCCCCACACCCCCTTAATTCTAAATCCATGGGACACCTGTAAGGTTGTTCAGTATTTCTGCTACCTTGGAAGCATCCTAACTCCCACCTGCCTCATAGACAACGAGATCCAGGCACACATAAATCTAGTCTCCTCTGCCTTTGATCTCGAGTCTTTGTTAATAAAGATCTCCGTACCTTCTACCATTTCTACCCTGCTGTTTGGTGCAGAAGCTTGGACTCCCTACCGCAGGCATATTCTGTGTCTCAAGGGCTGTCACATCAGATGCCTCCAGCGTATACTAGGTGTCACGTGGAAAGACAAAATCCCGACACGGACATCCTACAGCGCACCAACTCCAGCAGTATGGAGGCAACCCTTGCTAGGCGGCAACTGCGATGGGCTGAACATGTTATCCGCATGCCCTCCCACCGCCTACCCCGGCAGGTTCTCTATGGGCAGATATACGCCGCTAACAGGAGACCTAGTGGTCAGAAGCGTCGCTACAAGGGCTATCTTAAGGGGACCCTGAAAAGCTGCGGCATCAACCCCAGAGTCCTGGAAACAACAGCTACCAACCGGCAGGCATGGAGTTCTGCATTGCGATCTGGGGATCCAACAGATCGAATTACAGCGAGCCCAACACAGAACTGTGCATCATCAGCGCAGACACCAACACACAAAACCACAACCACATCCATCCCGACTCAGCATTCACATGTCCTGACTCTGGCAGGACAGAGGCTCTCGGATTGGGCTTTAAAGCCACCTTCAATGGCACCGTCGACAGCAGCTGCTGTCTCAACATTCCAACAACACATCCAAGAAGTGACGTCATCTTCGAAATCGATGGACTGCATAAGAAGTAAATGCTATATTTAAAAATATGAAACATGTACTGTACTTCATAAATTGTTATTAAATATAAGATACTGTATATATTTCCATATATATATATATATATATGTGTGTGTGTACATACTGCATGAGTAAATACGTTTAATGTATTTTTATACATACAGTACCATATTTTATCTGTATGATATAAAGTGTTTTACTGAATATAAAATTACATATATTATGATATACAAGTAAATATATTGCAATATATGAAAAGCAGCAATTCCTTGTGTATTTTTCAATCTACTGTGAAATATTTACACTATATTTTTCTGTATAATTTTTAACATGCCATTATGTAATTTAATATATTGATCATTCATATATTGGGAAATATATTTTCTTTGTGTAAAGGACACATCATTAGTGGTCACAGAAGCTCTAAACTAATCATGTTGGGCACTGAATCTCTAACATAACTTTCTGTACATATACCTCCCAACACATTAAAAACTGCCGTTGTGCAGTGCAAATAACATTTCATTTAATGAGTCAGAAACATCTTTCATGTGGCAAAGCTTTACTCTTGGAATTTCATAAAGCAAGTTTCTCTCACTGAGAAAAATAAATGCTTGCTTTCTCTTCATTTGTTCAGTAGCACTAATACAGCATTAGTGTTTAGAGCACAGATGCTCTAAACTAAGAGATTCCACTTGCGATCAGATACAGTTAAATTTTATGGATACAATCTATCCAGTTAGTGTGTTCATAGGAGTCCAGTGGGTTCAGCCAAAGATCAAACAAGTTGCATAGTTAGAGTACAACAGATAGTGAGGGTGTATGACAAGACAATGTAGATAGGAGGAAAATAATATCCATTACATTTGCAGGGGTTGTTTAATATCAAGAGAGATGTGACCGTGCTAAAGATATAGGTAGAATCAAGTCACCCAGGTAATATTAATTATTCTGGAAATGTGTTGTTACTGTCATGAACGTGTATTAAAATTGGACAGGAGAGAGAATTAATTGTTGAAAATTTTTTTTTTTGTTATTGTAAAAGTTGTACTGTAAAAAGTATTTGTGTCACTTCTTAAAATGTATCAGTGTATTTTGGACTATGCAAATGAGTTCCACCGGGGGAAAGAAAAGTGAGCCACACTATTTGTGACTACTCTGATGCCAACAACCAATCACAGCACTAGAATGCAGACGCATCAAATTGTGCATCAAACTCCTCTTCATCGGAAAGGGATAAAGATAACAAAAAAGATAAAGATAACCCTTTCAACAGACACTCCTTATTCTGAGGAGGGAAGGGACAGTAACAGATTAACAACATTCTGACTTTCTGAGTCTCCATCTTAATGAGATGTTAACAGATTGACAAATTCCCAAGAGGTAGGATACATTAACAGATTTTTATTTAACAGTCTTTCTAATGAGACAACAACAGATGCAGAATGTCTTGAGTCTCTGTTATAGAGAGACACAGCAGACTGATGACGTTATTAGTCTTTGAGCTTAGAGAGGCAGAAGACATACAGACATTTGTAACCTTCAAAATTAAATCCAAGCATTGTTGCATAGAACTAGTATACGTTTTTTTTATTTTTTATGTTAGATGTTATATCGTCTTTCTCATTTATGTGGCATTTGGAGATGTGGAAAACTTCAATAAGGAGATTAAACTATATTGTGTGTGTCTGGGGTGATGGTTGTAGCAGTATTTTGCTGTAAAAAACTTTTGTTGAGTGAACTTGGTAAAACAACAAACTAATAACATTCTCCTTGCCTGAATTGTCAAATACAATATTCTGCCTTATAGCAATAACATTTTCCTATGAATGTACACCTAAGAAGAAAGTGACAGTTTATGTTTTTTATTGGCTTGGAACAGACATAAACACACCTTTGCTTTGATAAACACACATGGAAGCATGTCCTCAAATAAATATCTGGGACAATAAAAGACAAGTATAAAAGACAACAATGTTCAACATCTAACATCTAATAGTTTTTAAAACAACTGAAGGCAAGTTAACCTTGAACAAGCTAGTTTACCCAAATCTCTGCAAAAACGAAATGGATTCACAAGAAGTAGATAGGCAATTGGGTTTCTTTCCTTATCTGCGGTGCAATCTTGTCCCCTTGAATGGATCAAACTCAACCTGTAGGGAGAAGTGAAGGTAAATATCAATTTGCGAACAAATCCAAAACAAAAAGGAGCGGATATTATTCCTACCTCGTCTTCATCATCAAAGCATACTCCTTTAAAAGACTGGCTCTGGCTCTGTGAGCCCCTCTTACTGGCACTTAATGAAGGCAGCCTATTGGTTAAACAAGGAAGGCATGGGCAATAGGTTTAGTTACTTTAAAAAAAAATAGTTAACTAAATACATTTCACAGCTTTTTAGTTAAGCACTGTAGTTAAATTAATCCAGGAATTCAAAAATATGCAAAACAAATTAAGATGTTTTCCACTTTATGCTTTTTAACTTACTTTTGTTTTGGTTTGGAAGATTTAAAAAATGCAACATTCTCATCTGAGTCACTGTCCTCTATGGTCATCTGAGAAGGAACAAGAATACAAAATAGGATCAAAATTAAATCAAAATACTAAATCACAGCAAGATGACCAGCAATCTTAAATCCTGTGAAGTCCTGTGCATTCTTCTCTCCACTTGTAAAGAAAGAATCTCTAAAAAGGTATCTGTAGCTTATATACACTCTCCAAATATAGTTATAATCGCAAATAACAATTTTATGAAATTACTTTTTTTTTTCTCTGAATGGTGTACGAAACGAAAATTCTTAGCCTTAGAAAGCACGGGACATCAGCCGTTTGCTAGCGGTGAAAAAGCTAATGCTTATGCCAACGGCAATGGTGAATTGCCATAGGTGAGTGAAACAAGATTTTTGCAACCATAAAAGATAAGTTTGAGGGAGACTTTCAGTCTCTACACACATTGTTGTGGAATTTGCGTAGTTAGTGGAGACTGTCAAGAGTCAGACACAGGATCACGAGGACCGCTTACTGGAGGTGGCTCTGACTGAATTGCAACAGATGAATAAAGCACGAAGAGTGAATTTCGGTGACTTAGAAGAGTGATCATGGTGTGATAACATAAAATGCAGAGGTGTCCCAGAGGGAGAGGAGATTGACTGAATTTGTCAATGCGCTGATACCTAAACTGGGAGCGACTCATTTTCAGGGACAACTGGTCATTGACTGTGCTCACTAAGCTCTCAGACCAAGGCCACAAGAGAGACAGATGCCCTGTATGATCATTGCACAAGTGCGTGTCTTTTAAAAAAAGGAATTCATTCTACGATTTCTCCAAAACCGCAGCTTGTACAAAAGTTTCATACTTGTATTACATTACGTCACAGCCGTCTGAGGACAGCAGAGTCTCATGTCGGAAGTAGGAAGAGTTTACGACAGAAACAATAATGCTGGATAAGAACATGGTGAAAAGGTGTTTAATTGATCAAATTCCTTTATTTTATGCCTTTAATAATTTGTTGTTTGATAAGCAATGTATACAGCACATGTCTCTAGTCAATTTTTTGTAAATTTGCTGTGTGATGAAGTGCATTATCGCATCTGTTGATATTTTAAAACTTGATCGTCTCACTTTGTTATGGATCGTTAACTTGGCACTGTATTTTATTTCGGTCGTTACATTTCCTGATGCTGACCAATGTTTTATGCAGATTTTTTACATTTATTTATACAGGCATATTATGATTCAGAGACACTCGGCTTTACTTGGAAAAAGTTGTTGCAACAATTTCCACTGCCCAGTGTTTTAAAAAGGACCAGACGGCACAGGTTGAATGCACACATTCCAATTCACTTCAGAAAGGCATATGTCCATAGAGGTATGAACTTTGTGAGTTATTTGTTAATACGCCGTGGCAAGAAATGGTATTTAATAGTAGACTTTTTGGAAATTGTAGTTTGCCTGCACAATTTGGCAAAACACACAACCTAACAGCGATTATGCATTAACAAATATGGATATTTTGTTTGCAGTTCAAGGTTTGCTGTTCATTGATGTTAATTTGCATACTATTCTGCATATTTATTTTATATTATGAATTTAAAAAGTTGTTTTTGCATTGTCAGTGGTAATTTTATTTGCTTTAGAACAGTGAAACTTGGCTATCTTATGCAATTTTTTTATGGTTATAAATAATAATACAAAAATTTTGCTGCAGTAAATTGACAAGCAGAATCATACCAATTGCCAATGGAAGCTGATTGAAAACAAGGTTAAGTTTTGTAATATTCTACTTATGCAGATGGTGTGATGTTATAGCTGTTATGTCTTCCAGAAATAACTTAATATTCTTTTGTTTTAGAATGTCCACAAGAACTGGCCGGTTCTATTGATTGTGGGATCTTCATGTCGATGGTAAGTAAATATGAAAATTTTCATTAGAATTCAAAACATGAGGGCTTTTCACAAGAATTAAAAACATGAGGGCTTTTCGCACATGAAATAGTTAACACTGGGTGAATGTAAACCCCAGGTAAACTGAATACTGGTTTATCTTGCTTCATGTTTCACACAGAATATAATTTACCTGGGGTTGAAAATGAATCCTGGGTTTTCATATGCTGCGGTTTTACATTGTACATTACTAAACCCCAGGTAAACATCCTTATATGCAAATTTTCTGTATCAGTGTCACTGATTGGACAGACACTGCATGCAATGTGATACAAAAATGACCAAGCACTGCACATCTTCATATTAAATACAGCTGACGTTACTATCAAGTTTATCCTGAATGTGTTTTTTGAATTATAAAATAAATATTCAGTCTAATTTGACCTTGAATGTTGTGTTTTCTATCAGCATTTGAAATTTTTGACATCCTGTCATATGCTGAATTTAATTTACTATTTTTAATTCAGTGCTTATTATTGCAGTGACTGTCCAAAACACTTGAATATAAGGCAGGCAATTGGTTGTCTGTCTCTTGAGAAAGGGTTAACAATGCTAAAGCCGTAGATACCCTTCTCTGGGGTAGGCTTTCATAATACCAAGTTAAAGTGGAAGTGAAGCAGTGAGTTAAGATTACATTTAGTAAAGTGTTTTCCACTTTGATAAAAACATATATAACAAACATGATGATTGTAACCATTTTAAAGAAAAAGAGGTTGTTTTGTTATAGCTTTTGGAGCAAGGGTGCTGTCATCTTGCAGTACCACAGCGTATAACGTCACGGGGTTGGTTCGCTCCGATGGCCAGTATAGTAATATACGCATTTATTTACATTTTGAACACACACGTTATTTTAACACACAAATAATTTGGTTTTCACTTTTCTGAAAGATTAAAATGCGGAACTCACACTCCACAGCTCGGCTCGGAAAGCACGCGAGTAACAAATTGAGCTTTCTTTTGCGCCTTCATCAGTAAATGCACACAAAAGCACGTCGGAATGATAGTTTTAAGGAGTATCAACATAAACGAGTATTGTTTTCGATCTGCACTTTACCCCAAACCAGCAGGTTCACAACTTCTTCAACCCCTAATATTCATATTAAGATTATTTGTGTAGCGCTTTTTACGATAAACATAATAGGATTAGTCTAAAGAACCGTTCGGTTTGTAATGCATACTGAACCGAAAGCCTCATACCGAACAGTTCAATATGAATAAGCATATTGTTACACCCATATAAATATAAATATATACATATATATATATGTGTGTGTGTGTGCATTAAAAATATTACGGCAATAAGAATGACGCTGAATCAAATGAAGATAAAGATGTGTTCTCGCATCTGGAATGTTCCATCAGGATTAAATCGAGTGAGTTTCATTTGATTGGCGGCAAGAAGAAGGTCCCGCCTTCCATTCGTGCTTGCAAATCTGAAATCAGTGAGAGAATCATGCCAAAACTGCAAAAGCAATGACTCAGAAGTACATAGCGGCTAATTTAAGGAACATTTTGCACTATGCACACAATAAGTCATTTAGACAGTTGAAAAATGTATTTTTTTCAACACACACATTGGTTTTATGTGGTAAATCCATTTTGCAGTTCTTGATACAGTTATTTTTGCTTGCAAAACGTTGTGCACAGGCATGCAATACTTTTGGCTTTATTTGGGCGAAACAACAGTGGCAAAAGTGTAAGCGCGGAAAAATGGAAATCAGAAGAATATAGATCATATTTATTTTGACTTAACATGAAGTTGCAGTTTCACAATATAAGAATTACACTTACAAAAAACAGTAAAAGGCTGGAAATCTTTTTTTCTTACACTTGAAACTACACTGTAGCCTTATGTGAACAGGCCCATTTTTCTAGTTTAAGAACTGACCTTTGCTCCCAGACCCACTTAGAAATGTAATTGCTAATTTCTTATCTTGAAAAATAAGACAGCGTCTACAGACACTCCTGGGATCCTCTGATCGGTTAATGCCTAAATTTATGATTTAATCAACCAACAAGGGATATACTGGACTGATACTTCCCAGATCCCGAAAGACATGACTTTCGCATGACCTCAGAACCCCTCCTTCCCCTCCTCGAGCAGCTCCAGGAAGCGGGCGCTCTTTCGTTCGTGAACAGACAAAGAAACTCAAACCTACATAGAGGATTTCTAAGAGGAAACTATTTGCTATTAAAACAATGTACTCAAGAAACAATATATATTAATGTTGTATTCTGTCTTTTATAAGCTTGCTGTGTAATGGAACCCATGCTATTTGTCTTAACCCATGACATATTACTGTTTCCTGTAAAGTTATAACTAGTGTTTAGATTCATACAGACGGCCGTGAAAATTATGAATCAGTGGTGCAACAGATTTGGGTGATATTATAAATGGGTAAACATGTGATAACACTTTACATAAGTATTAAAAACTCTTATTGTTCGTCACATGGAAGAGTCAACTTGGTATGCCGCAAAAAGACATAGGCGGGGCCCCGGACCACAAGAACAATCTGATTGGGACAGCCGCCTGTGGGTGGGCAAAAACCTAGCTGTTTAAAAATGGACACTACAGCTCTTAAGTCAGGCTGCTTTTACTTGCTCGCTCGCTGACGAACCAGAAGCTTCGGCTTCATCTTCACTGGTCGCGCTAGACCACCACCTTACCATCAGGCTGAAGCTGACCATCTAAAATAATTAAAACTTCGTCAAAGCCGTAACAACTTAAAGGCAAGCAGCTCAACAGGGTCTTCCGTCTCACAAAGAAACCAAGACCGCCAATCGCAAGAGGGTTTCCCCAGTGATGTCACGCAACGGCGACATAAGCCAGCGGAGATTTCCAGGAAACACGAGGAAATGGAAACTCAGCATGGACGCAAGTAATCAAACAATAATCTCTGATCTTACTGAACTGATGAATTGATCTGTACGCAGAAAGACAGCAAAGTCTCTGTTTGAGATCTTCCTCTCGTAAAGTTACAAGATAGAAAAGAGTGCTCGCTTTAAACTTTCTTCTAACATTACCCGTAAAACCTAAAATGAATGTGTGTATGTTATGTGTTGTTTATGTGTTTTATTAAGTTTAGTCCAGGTATTGTAGAATAACAGTTAACAAATAAACCTCGTTTCGTGGATATAGAATGAAGTCTTGTGGATGTGATTCTCATGTTCAAACTACTTGCCACAGATTACGTTACCTAGCTCAAATTGGATAAAGCCCTTTATTTTGTCTTATCGTTGGCCACGAAGCAAGATAAATTAAATTGTTAAAGCTATATTGATGTTAATTGTCGCTGGACGAGTCGTTAATAAAGTATAAATCATAAGTTAAAGATTAATATCACTTTAATCAAAGCAATATTGACTCTTTAATAAATGATTCCCTGAAGCTGAAATAATAGCTTCATAGAATTATTACAACACTTACAAATCTTTTCTTGCACATGCAAAATTAATTTACACTTGCTATCTTATGTACACTTTCAAAAATCTTAACCAAATCTTAACCTTCACACCTGATTATAAACAAAGGATCGTTCAGGATCCCCCAGTGGAGAGGGAAGTGATGCGTTGGTCCTCCCACTCTGAAGCTACGCTACAGGCGTCTCTTGATGACGTCGACTGGGACATGTTCCGGGCGAGTTCATCTGACGTCAGCGAATTCATGGAGGTAGCATTGAGGTTCGTCTACACGCTAACCGTACAGGCCACTGATACGGTAACAATAAAGACTTTCTCAAATCAGAAGCCGTGGGTGGACAGAATAATTTGTGATGCGGTTAACCATCGAACTGCCGCATACAATGCCGGTATTCTGTCAGGAAACATGTGCGAGTACAAAGCATCGTGCTACGCTCTCCGTCGGGCAGTTAGAGCCGCTAAACGCCGGTACAGGGAGAGAATTGAGTCACATTTCCAGCTCAATGACTCTCGACGCATGTGGCAGGGACTGAAGACCATCTGTTCCTCTGGAAACAACTCCTCTGCAGAGGTGAGAGCAGATCCGTTGCTGGCCGAAGAGCTAAACACCTTCTACAGCCGCTTTGAATGCAATGACAGCGCGACTCTGCCGATCAGCGCATCAGGAAACAGCAGACAGAGCAGCGATCATGTATTCACCCTGTCAGAGGATGAAGTTCGGAGGGAATTAAGGAGAGTGAACGTTAGAAAAGCAGCAGGATCCGATGGGATTACTGGCCGCGTTCTGAGGTCCTGTGCTGATCAGCTTGCTGGTTTGTTTACATCCATATTTAATGAGTCCCTCGCTACCTCTGTTGTTCCCACCTCCTTTAAAAAATCTGTCATAATCCCTGTGCCTAAGAACAGTAAACCCTCTTGCCTGAATGACTATCGTCCAGTTGCCCTCACATCGACAGTCATGAAGGTTTTTGAGAGACTTTTAAAGAAACACATTTGCTCCTCCATCCCTGCTACTTTGGACCCTCTTCAGTTTGCCTATCGGCCAAATAGGTCTACTGATGATGCCATCTCCCAGGTACTGCACTCCTCCCTCACTCACATTGACAGCAAAAATGGCAACTATGTAAGGCTGCTATTCATTGACTATAGCTCCGCTTTTAATACTATAGTCCCCACCAAGCTGGCTGTTAAACTCTCAGATCTCGGCATAACCTCTTCACTTTGTGACTGGATTCAAGATTTCCTCACCGCCAGACCACAAGTGGTGAAAGTCGGCCAGTTCACCTCCAACTCCATAACCCTGAACGTAGGAGCCTGTCCTGAGCCCCCTGCTCTACTCTCTATACACCCACGACTGCGTGTCCTCTCACAGCTCCACTTCTATCATTAAATTTGCTGATGATACTGTGGTTCTGGGCCTCATTATCAACAATGATGAGGCCACATACTTGGATGAGGTAGAGAGACTCACATCATGGTGCCAGGACAACTGTCTCTCTCTGAACGTGAGCAAAACTAAGGAGTTGATCGTGGACTTCAGGAAGAGATAGCAGCAGCCCTAAACTCCTCTTATGATCAGTGGGACCCCTGGTGAGAGGGTGAGTAGCTTCAAGTACCTCGGTGTAAACATCTCCGAGGACCTGACCTGGACTACACCCATTCAGACTCAGGTTAAGAAAGCCAGGCAAAGACTGTACCATCTGCGACAGCTGAGGAAATTCAGGGTCTCACCAGCAATCCTGAAAACTTTCTATTCAGGGGCCATAGAAAGTGTACTGACTCAGTGCATCTCAGTGTGGTATGGTAATTCCTCAAACCAGGACTGCAAAGCTCTACAGAGAGTCGTACGCTTAGCTGAGCGCATCTCAGGGTCTACTCTCCCCTCTCTGCAGGACATCTACTTCAAACGCTGCAAAAGCAGAGCTGCTAAAATCATCAAAGACTCAAATCACCCCGGTAACCATCTTTTCCGTTTACTGCCATCTGGCAAGCGCTTCAAGGAGCATGATGGCAAAAACTGAGAGACTGAGGAGGAGCTTCTTCCCCCAGGCCATCAGGTTCCTTAACACAAACTCAGTTTCATAATCATCTACAAGTCTCACTATTAACTATAAAAAACATTCATATTCTCATCATCCGTATTGCTGCTATGTGTACATACCCAGTACAACCCGTTTGCACATCCCTCTTGTTCATATTACTATTTATTAAGTCCCATTATACTGTTTTTGCACATCTTATTTGTTTTGCACTTTTTTTTATTCTATTGCACATTTTACTCTTTATTTCTCTTTTTTACCTATATATATATATATATATATATATGCTCTTGTGTTGTGTTACTTTTATTTAATTTTTATTATTTTGCACTGTCCACTGAGCGGACCTGATTTGATTTACATTTCACTTCTGATTATACCCTGTATAATTTATTATGTGACAAATAAAGAAACCTTGAACCTTAAACCTGCGCATGCTTTTAGGTATCTTTTAGGCATAATTGTATCTCAATACTCCAACTTCTGTCAAAACAGGTTCACAAACACTTCTAATTACAAATCTAGTGAAATGCTGTAAAATGTGCCCATTAAAATGTTACAATTGTGCCTGTGGTGTTTTAAGATGCTCGCTAAAAAAACACACACGCAATAACGGAGTTCACTGCATTCCCTGTGAAAGGAGCCACTATAAGTTGCACTAAACACCAGATCACGAGCTGAATGCGTGAACAAAATGCATGCTTTGCTTTGGACAAATTACCAAAGCAATGGCACAAAACAACATTAATGAACTTTTATGTTATAATGAGGAGCATAAATACATCTTTGGTTTATTAAGAAACTGTGGCGGGACAGATTAGACTGTGGTAGGCCACCACAGTCTAGTTAATGAATAGGAAACACTGATCCCATTTAAAAAATATTCTTTAGGTCCCACAAATGCATTGGTTTTCAAGCATTTTTGTGTATTTGAACTAGGGCTGGGCTATAATTCGATAACGATAATTATCACAATATAATTTTCCTCGATAAAACGATATGAAGAGTTCGATAAATGTTCATGCGGCAAAAGTGGAATGAAACAGCGCGACTCATTTAAAATCGCGCCACACATTTATCCGATCGGATCACAGTTATATGCAAATATGCATTTACTCAGTCATGGGAATATTAAGCAGTGCTGTGATATCCAGTGAGAAGCGCTTGAATTCAGCGAAGAACACAAATGACCCTGAGATAGTTTAAAGTTTAAAGCCAAACAGGAGAAACACCGTGTGCAACGAGACAGTCAAAAGGCTTTTCAATCTACACTTCTTCATTATTTACTGTAATGTTAGTAACACTTACTGTACCATGGTATTGTGGCAGAAATGTGGGATATTCACACTGAATTTTATTACAGGAGTAAAGGTATATAATTATAATAAGTATGTGTAGTTCAGCTACAGCATGTGTGTATTTATACTGAATGTTTTTAGACTGTTTTTCATACAAATAGGCTACCTAAAAACCATATAGTTATATTTTGTACCATGATATTGAGGTGCTATATGTGTGAATTTAACTGTTTATCATGATTTAAATGAATGCTACTATGGGAGACCAATGCTTAAAAAATAAAATAAAAACTTGATCAGAATAAAGGTTGCTAAAATTTGTACTTATGTTACTGATTTTGATAATGAACAAAAATGTACCTCTGCATCCTAACTCAAGCTGCTATCAAATGTGCATTTCTAAGAGACAAAAAAAAGAGATATTTTTTATATTATCAGGCAAACCAAACCGGTTTCTTGATTTTGAAACAATATCACTCATTAGAACATGCTGAAACTAAGAAATAAATGATTCTATTTAGATATTTATTTTGTTAAGGAAAATTAATGGTCTGGTTTCTACAACTTTCACTTGAGCGCAAAAATCTGGCTTTAAACTCAAAATAAATAAAGATTTGACATTTATCGTGATAATTATCGATATAGACTAATATGAAAAAGATTATCGTAATTTTTTTGGCGATTTAGCCCAGCCCTAATTTGAACTTTCCAACAATAACTGTATGATTTTGAGATCCATCTTTTCACACCGAGACAACTGAGGGACTCAACTATGCAACTATTACAGAAGGTTCAAACACTCGTTTATGCTCCGGAGAGTATAAGCGAGGGGGGTCAAAACTTTTGAACAGAATGAAGATGTGTACATTTTTCTTATTTGCCTAAATATCATATTTTTTAATTTAGTACTGCCCTTCAAAAGCTACTTGTTTCCCAATAGACAAAAGTTAAATTTACCCTGATCTTCAAATTCAAGAAGCTTTCACAGTCTTTATAATGAACACTGTTACATACAACACTGTCCATTGTTATATTACCCCGTTATTTATATACCTGTACATGCAATTGTCAATTTGTATATTGTTATTCCTTATCTACTTGTGCTTTTAATTATTTTTATTATTTGTGTTTTTTGTTCTAAGCAGAACGGGTACGTTTTCCCAGTGTTATCCAGTCCTACTTAGTGGGTAGTGCCATAGCAACAGTAACTGGTCTTCATGTGGGAGCCCTAACCTGCACCAAAAAATAGGGGCACAGGAGGCTTCCACGGGACACTGGAAGGGGCAGTATCCGTGGCCTTTAGGTAGGGATCCCAAATTGTCGGTCCTCCGACGTGACGTCGAGAGTGACCGACTGATAGGGAACGTCTAGTTTACGTATGTAACCCTCGTTCCCTGAAGGAGGGAATGGAGACGCCACGTCCCGTCGCTACGGCTCCTGTACCACCGCTGAGCGGCCGGGCCCTGGCTCCTCAGCGAAAACCTGAATATGCACTGCACCTGCTGCCTACTTATGCTCACGCTGTGATCAGCGGCAACTGGATGCAATAATCGCATGCCAATGTGCATTGGCACGTTTAGATAACACTCGAAGTGGATTGGTCTCTCTAAGCGAGATCCCAAATCGTCGGTCCTCCGACGTGACGTCTCCGTTCCCTCCTTCAGGGAACGACGGTTACATACGTAACCGAGATGTTTTCCTTGATGACTTTAATGCCAGAGTAGGCAGCAATTATGACTTCTGGCCTTTATGTCTAGGACATTTTGGTGTTGACAAAAACAATCAGAATAGGCAACGCCTGCTAGAGTTGCGTGCTTCTCCTAACCTCTGTGTGACCAACTCCTACTTCCAGATGAAACATAAACAAAAAGTGTCATACAGTGCACACTGTGAGACAGACAACTCTCCCGTGTGCTGTAAGATCTGACTACAACCTAAGAAATGTCATAGTTCCAGACAAGTTGGGAAATGACAAGTTGGGAAACATCACATCAACACCACCATGATGCAATATCCAGAGAAAGTTGAAGATTTTGCCAAATCTCTTGAAGATGCTCTGTCTATAAACAATTCGCACAGCTCTGCCTTTGAGAAATGGGACCATCTCCAGGAGTCTATTGTTGCTATTGTTTTATGCATTGTCTGCCACATGTACAGTTTATCTCTCTCTGTCGGCGATGAGGGATTCATATGTGATAAATGCAGGGAAATAGTTAGGCTGACAGAGAAGATTTTAGAACTAGAGACACGCATTCAAACTTTAGTTGAGGATAGTAAGAATGTAAGGGCTGTAGATACGGCTTTGGATGCGACTAGCTCAGCAAGTCATGTACATTGTTCGGTTCCGGATGAGCCCGTGCAGCAGGGCAACTGGGTGACATAGTCGCGGGTCAGAACACCGCTCTTCCGTTCCGATCAGAACATCAAACAGGTTCTCCCCACTCAGTGACGCACCCACTGAGAAACCTAATAAAAAGTGCTCAAGTTATTGGCGATCCTATTGTACGGAACATGAAAATAGAGACATCAGCCACCATAGTCCATTGTTTACCGGGAGCCAGAGCACCTGACATCTTGGCAAATTTAAAAGTGCTGGCTAATGCTAAACGTAAATTCAGTAAAATTGTTATCCACGTCGGCGCTAATGATGTTCGACTTTGCCAGTTGGAGATCACTAAAAATAATGTTAAAGAGGTGTGTGAACTTGCAAATACGATGTCAGAGACTGTAATATGCTCTGGCCCGCTCCCTGCTTAACGGGGTGATGCAATTCAAAGCAGACTGTCATCACTCAATGGCTGGATGTCTAAGTGGTGCCCGCAGAATAACATAGGTTTTATAGACAACTGGACGAGTTTTTGGGGCAGACCGTCTGTTGAAAAGAGATGGTCTTCATCCCTCCTGGGGTGGTGCCGCTCTTCTCTCTAGAAATATGGCACATAGTCTTAGAGTTCGTACTTGACTAACTGGGGCCCAGGTCAGGAAGCAGACAGACTGGCTAAACCGACCGTCTGCTAGCCGCCTCACGTCACAGAAGTCAGCTAATTCTCAGCACATATAGACCCTTTCACCTAGATATCACAGAGACTGTGATATCTATAGAGACTGTGTCTGTTCCTCGAACTATAAAATAAAAAAAACGTCCAAACCAGTTTATGAGTAACAACTTAATTGATGTTCAGCAAATGAAAAATATATATAACAGAGAAACAAATGATAAAGCTTGGCTTATTGAATATCAGGTCTCTTTCTACGAAAGCGCTTTTTGTAAACGACATGATCACTGATCATAAACTAGATGTGCTCTGTTTGACAGAATCCTGGCTAAAACCAGATGAATACATTACTTTAAATGAGTCTACCCCAGGAGATTATTGCTATAAAACTGAGCCGTGTCCAGAAGGTAAAGGGGAGGTGTTGCTACAATTTATAGCAACATTCTCAGTATTTCTCAGAGGGCAGGCTTTAAGTATAACTTGTTTGAAGTTATGGTGCTGAGAATAACATTATCTAGAGAAACACGTGTTAGTGATAAATCCCCAGTGACGTTTGTACTGGCTACTGTATACAGGCCACCAAGGCACCACACAGACTTTATTAAAGAATTTGCTGATTTTCTATATGAGTTAGTACTGGCTGCAGATAAAGTCTTAATTGTTGGCGATTTTAATATCCATGTCGATAATGATAAAGAAGATGCATTAGGATAAGCATTCATAGACATTCTGAACTTTATTGTGGTTAGACAACACGTTTCAGGACCTACTCATTGTCGAAATCATACTCTAGATTTAATACTGTCACATGGAATTTATGTTATTTGTGTTGAAATTCTGCAGCAAAGCGATGATATATCAGATCATTATCTTGTCTTGTGTAAACTCCATATAGCTAAAGCTGTAAATTCTACTTGTAGATGGTTCACTTCTATCACAAAATACATTACTTGCTTTGTAAATAATCTTTCTGATTTATCTCAATTCCTCAGCACATCCAACAGTGCAGAAAACTTGATGATGTAACAGAAACTCTCTCTTTTCTAGCACTTTAGATATAGTTGCTCCTTTACGCTTAAGGAAGATAAAAGAAAATAGTCTGACTCCGTGGAATAATGAGCACACTCGCACCCTAAAGAGAGCAGCCCGGAAAATGGAGCGCAGCTTGAGGAAAACTAAACCAGAGGTATTTAATTTAGCTTGGCGGGAAAGTACCCTATCCTACAGAAAAGCATAAAAAACTGCTAGATCTGATTACTTTTCGTTGATTCTAGAAGAAAACAAACATAACCCCCTGTATTTATTCAATACAGTCACAAAATTAACGAAAAATAAAGCAGGTGTTGGCATTTCCCAAGAGCACAGCAGTAATGACTTTATGAACTACTTTACTTCCAAGATCGATACTATCAGAGATAAAATTCTAACCATGCAGCCGTCAGCTACAGTACTGCATCAGATGCACTATAGATCCCCCGAGGAACAATTCCACTCATTATCTACTATAGGAGAGGGAGAATTGTATAAACTTGTTAAATCAGCTAAACCACATGTTGTAGACCCTATTCCATCTAAACTACTAAAAGAGATGCTTCCAGAAGTCATAGATCATCTTTTGGTTATTATTAATTTGTCATTGTCATTAGGGTATGTCCCCAAAGCCTTTAAATTGGCTGTTATTAAGCCTCTCATTAAAAAACCACAACTTGACCACAAAGATCTAGTTAATTACAGACCGATCTCAAATCTCCCTTTTCTGTCAAAGATACTAGAAAGGTACTATCCATCAGAAGGTACTATCCTCCAACCCTTAAACGATCTGAGATGACCGAACACCTGAGAAGAGATGATGCCAACCCTTCGGAGGACCTCAGAGGAAGCCAACCATCAGCGATTATACTGACTTAACCAAAGTCTGCCATAAATGGAGGATCAGCACCCAGAGACAACCTCTACAGCCCTGACCGTCAGCGGAGTCTAGGACACATAGATGAGCCCCAGAGACAGATCTCCTGTGAGAACCTCGTCACCTAGACATCCATCGGGAAAAGACCCCTGGAACCAGTGGACCACTTACACTCTGACTTTGCTGCAGTTGGAACAAACTACTGATTCGTCTGGCCGGAGGGGAACTGGACCCCCGACTGAGCCTGGTTTCTCCCAAGGTTTTTTCTCCATTCTGTCACCGATGGAGTTTTCGTTCCTTGCCGCTGTCGCCTCTGGCTTGCTTAGTTGGGGACACTTCATTTCCAGCAAAATCGTCGACTTGATTGCACAGATATTATTTGAGCTGGACAATGCCATTACTAAATTCAATAATGAAATGCATTCAGCTGATAATTGAGTGTTAAATCCTGTCATTTTACATTATTGACACAATTTGCCTATTTTGATATTGTGCAGTGCTTTGTTACAATTTGTATTGTTAAAAGCGCTATATAAATAAAGGTGACTTGAATTGACAATTATATTCCATTGTAGTATATCAAGGACCGAATCAGACAAATCAAGATTCGATCAAAGCATGGTTGAAACATGAGGAGCCGAATTCCACAAAACAACCGCAGGAAGTCATAAATCAGACCCCTAGCTCCAGCCCGTCTGAATACACCCTGCAACATTAAAACCAAAGGATCCGGCTAAAATTCCTCGGGTCACAAAACTTAAAAGACTTTCATTCTCATTGTTAATGTTAATGAAACTAATAATTTCTATGCATAACTGCATAGTATGTATGTGACCCACAAATTTGACTATCCTTGTTTTAATCATTGTGTTTGTCATGCTTTTAATTAGTATTGACTAGCTTAAGCCTTAAGGGTTAATGTCATGTTTGGTATGTATGAGTTTGATAATTCTAGCTTTAAACATTTATTCAAAGTGATTTTCTGTCAAATGTATCATATTCTGGTTATAGAAATCACATCCAAAAGGATACTTTGCAAGAGTATGTAAAATTCCATGACATGTTGAGTTATTGATTGGGTGGAGCAACAAAGCAGCAGCCAGAGCCCAGCATAGGATCTAATTGGTCAAGACCACCATTGGGGAGGTGTCCGAAAGCCGAGTTTAAATACTAGGACTCTCTCTTGAAACTCTCTCTCTTGAAACTCTCTCTCAAATAAATGCGCTCTCTTGAAAATGCCATCTACAAGCTCTCTCTCCAGCCATGTGCTCTGGCCCACCAGCCAGCTGCTACCATGATGAGAAGAAAAACCACCTAGTCTCTTTACATTCTTTTATTCTTTTACTTTAGTTTATTTTCTTTCCATTGAGTTTCGTGTGCTAAGTTAAATTGACCAACTCCGAGTCTGACCTCGAGAGCCCATCTAAATTACCGCTAGCCCACAACTCCGCAAAACCAACCAAGAAACATCGCCCACTTCAACGACTCCTGAACTCTAAGCCAATCAGCGACTTCGGAGAAACCCTTTCCTGCAAAACGGAGGACAAAAGGGAATCCTTAAACACAAAAGCTACGTAAGTACAAACCCCAGATTCTTGCTGAGCTGGTGTAATTTTAATATAGATTTTAGCCTCATTGAAAAAGTCAAAGCGAGTTTTAAATATGTGATTGATGGTTGTTCAGGTTTATGCAATTGCACATATTGCTGTAAACGTGGGATATCAAATTCTCATTCTCTTAATCTAATCCTTTCCTCACTTTCTCTCTTTCTGCAACGCGTGAATGTGTGAATGCTTGTGTAGATTAGTTTACATGTCTTAGATTTATATAAATAAAGTCTTATTTATATTGGAAAGAGAAATATCTTATGTTTTGTGCTCACAAGTTAATGTCTTAATGTGTCGATTTTGTTACTGTGCTATTTAATAGTGTTTTCACTATATTTTGGGATTTTAATATCCAGTGCAGAGTTTGTTATACGGCTTGTTCTGTGAATCGCCGTGAAACAGTGAGTCTGTTCAAATTCCCTATAGAATCATTAATGATTCCCTTTGAGCTAAATTGACCTGTTTCCCTTATAACAATATATATATTATATGTTATCATTACACCATCTTAGAGAAAAATGGTATCTGTGAGGAATTCCAGTCAGGATTGTATCATAGTACTGAGACAGCTCTCATTAATGTTACAAATGACCTGCTTCTATCATCTGATCGTGGTTGTATCTCTTTAAAAGTTCTACTGGATCTTAGCGCTGCGTTCGACACTATCGACCACAACATTCTTTTTAAATAGAAAACTTTGTTGCCATTTGTGGAAGTGCCTTAGCATGGTTCAAATCGTACTTATCTGACCACCATCAGTTCGTAGCAGTGAATGAAGAGGTATCATATCGATTACAAGTGCAGTATTGAGTACCTCAAGGCTCAGTACTAGGGCCGTTACTTTTCACGCTTTACATGTTACCCTTGGGAAATATCATCAGGAAACACGGGGTGAGCTTTCACTGTTATGCTGATGATACTCATCTCTATATTTTTTCACGACCTGGTGAAACACACCAAATTGAGAAACTAACGGAATGCATAGTCGATATAAAAACTGGATGACGTGTAACTTCTTACTGCTAAATTCTGAAAAAAAAACAGAGGTGTTAATTATCGGACCTAAAAACCCCACATGTAATAACCTAGAATTCTATCTAACACTTGACGGCTGCTCTGTCTATTCTTTTCATCAGTTAGGAACCTAGGTGTGCTGTTTGATAGCAATCTTTCATTTGAAAACCATATCTCTAGCATCTGTAAAACGGCATTTTTCCATCTTAAAAACATATCTAAATGGCAAGCTATGCTCTCAATGTCAAATGCAGAAATGCTAATTCATGCGTTAATGACCTCAAGGTTAGACTATTGTAATAACTTTACTGGGTGGTTGTTCTACATGCTTGATCAACAAACTACAGATGGTCCAAAATGCAGCAGCTGGCTCCCTATCAAACATCGTATAGATTTTAAAATCTTATTAATTACTTATAAAGCCCTAAATTGCTTAGCTCCTCAGTACTTGAGCGAGCTCTTATCACACTTTATAGTCCTCCACATCCGCTGCATTATCAAAACTCTGGCCGTTTGATAATACCTAGATCCTAGAATATCAAAATCAACTGCGGGCGGCAGATCCTTTTCCATTTAGCGCCCAAACTCTGGAACAATCTACCTAATACTTTTCGGGAGGCAGACACAGTCTGTCAGTTTAAAACTAGATGAAAGACCCATCTCTTTAACCTGGCATACACTTAACACACTAATACACTTCTATTTTATTCAAATCCGTTAAAGTATTGTTAGGCTGCATTAAATAGAGCAATCGGAAACGGCTCCACTTCCCATAACACACGATGTACTCGTTACATCGTAAGAAGAATGGCATCTACTTATATTTGTCGGTTTCTTTCTTATTCTGTTTCTCAGTCCGTGTCCGGATCAGATGGTGGATCGGTGCCGGGAGATGATGTCTGCAGTCCTGATCATCGGCAGAGGCCGGGACACCTGGATGAGCACCGGGGACATATCCCCAGTGAAGACCTCGACTTACAATAAAACTTAAAATAAAACAAAATAACTAAAAATTAGTGGTGGGCCGTTATCGGCGTTAACGTGCTGCGTTAACGTGCTGCGTTAACGTGAGACTCTTATCGGCGATAAAAAAAATATCGCCGTTAATCTATCCTCAAAGTTGGGTTGGGAGCTGGGTCTATACTACGCAAGCTATGATGACTTTCACCCTGATATTTTAGCGCGGATGTATACCTAGCCGAATTGCACTGTAGGGGGCGAGAACGAGTCTTCGAACTAGAGGCTCGCAGTCCGTGATGGACAGATTGTTAACGGCTGGTCTATGTGGTAATACAATCGGGCAGGACATCCAAACGCTCACCTATCATTCATCAACCTCAAATATGGCTTTTCATCTGAAAGATGTATGTAGTAGCAACTTTACATGGCCGCTCAATATGATGTTAACCTAGAGAAATGTGCGCTATTGAAGTGTTTGTGTGGAAGCGCGTTTGCTGCAAGACAGGCTCCGGTGCGCTCACTTGCTCTTACATCTCCGTAATTCTTGGTCATACAGATAAAAGTAGCCTAATACATCTTTCGAATCTGTAAAGACTCTACGTTTATTTGTGTGCACTCAGAATAACAACGAAACGTTGCGCTTTTAAGCAAACAGGATGCGCTTTAGGTCTCATGTGAACTTGAGCGAGAAACTTCGAAACTCGAATATATCTAAAAATACAGTACATAGAAAAATATATCAATAGAGAGTGAAATGTCAAAAAAATAAAAAATAGAAGACGTGTGTGTTAGCATGGATGATTTACATGAAATTTAATCTGTGCAACACTGTGCATAATAAGATGGCTTTCAGTTCAATATAATAACAAAAAACGACATTTTGGGTTTTTATTCAACTAATAAGGTGGGCACGCTGTGATCTGTACTATATTTTTACTGTAATTGACAGTTATCGGCAAAAAAAAACAACAACACGGGAGTGGGAGGGAATGGGAGTCATTCTTCCGGGAGTGGAACGGGATTTTCCTCCAGTTTTTTCGTGGGATTGGGACGGGAAGAGATTAAAGTTTGTGATGCATTTTGGAAACAGGAGATGAGCCCCTGGTCTAATGCGCCACCTGGCTTGAGAAACCCGTTCTCAAAGACTTACTTTTAGTCATTATTTGGGTAGCACACATATTCTGAATGCCTTCGGCAGAATTCAAATGAGCCATTTTAATCTAGATTAATTCCAAGATTAATCTAGATTAATCTAGATTAAAAAAAATTATCTATGCCCACCTCTACTAAAAATATAATAAAATACCTAACTACATAATACTATTAGTGTTAGAAATTGCAACAATATAAAAATAGAAATATATTACATTAATACATTTACTATTTTAATTAAAACAATAATTAAACAATAAATAAACAATAATCTCCTGGCCAGAGGACTGAGACTGAGCCTGGTTTCTCCCAAGGTTTTTTTCTCCATTCTGTCACAGAGGGAGTTTTTGGTTCCTTGCCACTGTTGCCTTTGGGGAGACTTAATTTCTAGCGACTATCGTCAATTTGATTTCACAGATACTATTTAAACTAAAATAAGCTAGACAATGACATCAATGACAGCTAGACAATTCAATGACATTGAATTCTATTTAATTATAGAATTCAATGACATCTTTGAATTCTATAATGAAATGCCTTTAACTGAAAATTGAGTGTTTAATCTTATTATTATACTTTTACTGACACTCTATCCTCCAATTTGATACAGTTAAGTGCTTTGACACAATCTGTATTGTTAAAAGTGCTATATAAATAAAGGTGACTTGACTTGACTTAATAAACACTAATTTTAGCTAACATGATGATTTCCATGCTAGTTGTACCTACAAATGTTCAAGTTGGTTAAGCAGCCATTGTTAAAGCAAGAGTCTTCCATGCATAGCTTACGCTGTACAACTGTTATCTCCTTTATCCTTTTCGAAGACAAAATAACTGAAATTTCCAGACATGAAAACGTTTTTCCCAGCAGAAAGCATCACAATTAATTAACTGTAGCAGCATCTCACCCCCGCGTTTGAGGAGAATGATTGTAGACGGGTGTTATTTGCGCACGCACCAGCAGGTGGCTCACGTGAGTCAACATGTGTCAACAGAACCAGGTATAATGAAGCAGCGCTAAATATAACGTTATGTAAAAAAAAAAAAAAAAAAAAAAAACAACCTTTAATTTAATTTTAAATGAAACACATGTAATCCTGTTAGTATTCCCATTTTTTACAAAATGTAACTGTAATCTGAATTTTTTTGATGCAACTGTAACAGATTACAGTTACTATATTTTTGTATCCTGATTACATAACGCCATTACATGTATTCCGTTACTCCCCAACCCTGGTCACATTATAGGACATCACGTCACACTAAAGGACAAAAAGGGTAGTTATTAAATTATTTATATTTATTTTTGAACATATCAAAGGAGAAAAAAAGTTTTATTTTGATACAAACAAAATCAACATGTTTTTTAAACAAAACTAAATTATTTATCAACAAAATTCAGTCTCTAGTCAATCAGTATGTTACTGAAACTCTTCTAGCACCTTCCCATGTGTGACACAGCTAAAAAAAAGATTGATATTCAAACTATATTCATTAAGAGAATGCATTTTTCTGCAAAAAATGCAAAGGCTTCTGTAACATGACCATGAATGGGGTCCTTCAACTAATTAAAGTTTTCTCTGGAATTGGCCGTTTTAAAATCAGGATATGGTGTCACACCAGAGGACATGGTTTTCAGTGACAAAATGTATCAAGTTCCTACGCTTTCTAAAATATATGGATGATTGCTATACGAGCATCAACAATTGACATTCTCTCACCGAAAACAAAACAAATTCAACAAAAATGCGTACACTGAAAAATGCGGCCTAGGACATGCAGAGATATATTTAGGGGTATGTGCGTGTGTACCTCTTCAGCATATGTCTTTGGTGTGTTTCCACGAGAGGTCCTCTGGGTTGAACCCTGGAATGCTGTGAATAAAAAAAAAAAATTCTGTAAGAAAAAAATAACATTCTAAAAGAATCTCACCACTCACTCTCTTTCTATTCAAAATGCTAATCACCGACATGTTGACTATGAGTCACTATAGTCCACGCACGCACGCATGTTTCTTCGTCATCAGACAGGAACCTAGGTGTGCTATTTGATAGCAATCTCTCCTTTGACAGCCACGTTTCTAGTATTTGTAAAACTGATTTTTTTCATCTTAAAAATACAGTGGGGCAAATGCCGATGTTTCAAGTTTTCCCACTTACAAAGAATAGAGAGATCTGTAATTTCATCGTAGGTACACCTCAACTGTGCACTCTAAAAAACGCTGGGTTGTTTTTTCAACCCAAATGCTGGGTTGAGACCGCTGGGTAAGGGCGTTGGGTTGTTTTAACCCAATTTTGGGTTGAAAATTGGTCTTGATCATAACCCAACGGCGCTGGGTTGTGAACGCGGACGTGAAGGAGAGCACGCACGTCACGTTAACATCCGACGGCACCCCGACGACACCAGTGCGAGAAGCCGCCATTTTCTCAGCCTGAAAGAAGCGAGAAGCGAGTGAAAGACGTTATGGTAAGTAAAGATTAAAAATGTAAAGTTATCATTCATTGTTTGTGTCTGGGAGTATTTTGAGGTTTTATGGAAGGCGGAAATAGTCCGAAAATAGCTTATATTTAAAAATACGCGGACGTGGTTTTCGCCTCAGAAACGGAGATCATAACGGCCTCTTTTACTGAACAGAAGAGGTAGCTTAACGTACATTTATAACGTCCGTGAGTATCTTATGTCATATTTAAATACGATTTTACAATATTTGCTCTTTTTGAGGTGTTAATAGACGGTTATTAACATGTTAATTCGTTATCTTATTGTTCGTGGTTAAACTGAATGTAGATTCCTAAAGGAAACGGTGTTATGTAATAAAGACTAGCATAATTATTTTGAGGCTAATTAAGTAAAAATTGTTAACAGTAATGTCTTGCATGTAATATTTCAGACTTGCTGAGCATGTGTCTTCATTGTGCCCGCGCCGGGAGTTAAGGACAGAGCAGCCTGCTTGTGTGAGGGAGGAGGTTTCTCAGCTTCTTCAGAAGAGAGGCAAAGACCGTTTTGAGGCAAGTAAACTTCATAATTCCATCACTTTTTTTCTTACTAAGAGTAAAATAATGTTTCTTTGTTTTTTGTAGATGTTGATTGCCAGATACATAGGAGAGCATCATTCTTTTGAGATTGATGTAAGTTATTATTAGAAAATAAATGTTTCTGTTGTCTCCTGCTTGTTTACTTCACATTTTAGTGTAACAACAGTATGATTACGTGTTCATATTTTATGTAAACCATTGATGTCTTGTGTGTTTTTCATTGCAGAACCCAAACCAACTTTGGAGTTGTCTGATTTGGAGAGTCATCATTTGTAGTCTTCCTTTCTTAAAGGAATAGTTCACACAATTTTTTTTTTTACTTGCCCTCATGTTATTCCAAACCTATACGACTTGTGTCTTTCTTTAGAACACAAATTAATATACTTTACATTTTCTTAATTTTTTCTTAATCCATTGATAGTCTAGATAATCAGTATTTTCAAGCTTCATAAATAGAGTTATTGTAGAAGTAATACATTTCAATATTTATATATGTATACATCTTAAATTACATGATAGCGTACATGTCTGTTCAGAAGAAAATATTGGTCTTCCAGACTGGCAATGGAGGACAAAAATTAAGACAATATTAAATATATTTATTTTTGTTCCAGAAATTAGGAGAGTTTGTATGGGTCTGGAACAACATGGGGGAGTAAATTATGACCATTTTCATTTTTTGGTGAACTAACCCGTGAAAGAGCAGCCCTCCACGTACATGGACCTTTGTAAGGTATGTGAATGTCATGTCTGTTTTAATGTTTCAGTAAAGAAGAAATTTTCTGAAAGCAATATATTTACTTAAACAATATCACATGCCCTCACACTAGTGCTGCCATTATAGCATTCTAGAGCGCTGTTAATGTGCCTACAGACATTAAACAACCACACAAAGTGACAGACTATTTACCTGTCCTTACTGATGTGGATGCACCTCTATCTGAAAATGGATAGTTTCATTAAATGTTTTTCTCTTTTCTTAGGCCACTGATGAAGAACAGGCAGTGACTGGGATGAAGAGGGGAATTTCCCTCAAACTGATGCAACAGTGGTTTTAAAGGAGGACGCTGCCCTGGATGCTGTAAAAGATGTCACATGATGTGCTGATGGGGCTTCTTCATGACTACATCAATTATGATAAAGAGATCATGAAAATTGGCAGTGATGCATGATCTGTATTCATGGACTATGAAACAAACTGTAAGTGTATAATTTGTAAAAACCAAATGTTAAATGCTTGTTCTGTGTTTAGTAGAGATGGAGTTTACTCTCAGTCATTCACACACATGCTCACATTCTTTTACACACATATGTTTCTGGTAAATGTAATAATATCAGTGCTAATGTTGTGGTTTATTTGTGTAATCTCATGCCAGAATAGTTTGTAAAGAATTTCACTATTAACTAATTGTACAAGTATTGTATAATAGTGTTTTTGTAAAAAAAAATAATACAATTTACCAAGAAAGTTTTGATTTTAAGTTATATTCAACAAATGTTCATTTATAAACTCTGTAGCTGTTAATGCCATACTTTTCTGCATTTCTTCTTAACATGCATGTTACTTTTTGACTGTTTTCTCTTGTTGTTTTTAATAAATATTTACCTTTTGATAGTCATTCTTTGTGTGTAAAAGTTATTTTAAAGTGAACAAGATTTGTAGATTTAATATCTAGCTCGATTTGGGTTCATTTTAGCATAGCAATGTAGTAATTTTAAACCATGAAAAAGCAACCCAGCCTGCTGGGTTAAACATAATAACCCAAATGGTTGGGTTAAAATAACCCAGCGCTGGGTTACCAAAATAACCCAAATTGGGTTGTTTTCAACCCAGCAGTTTTTAGAGTGTGAGAGACAGAATCTAAAAATTAAATCCAGAAAATCACATTGTATGATTTTTAAATAATTAACTTCCATTTTATTGCATGAAATAAGTATTTAATCACCTACCAACCTGCAAGAATTTTGGCTCTCACAGACCTGTTAGTTTGTCTTTAGTTTGCACCTGTTTGAACTCGTTGCCTGTATAAAAGTCACCTGTTCACACACTCAATCAATCAGACTCCAACCTCTCCACTATGGGCAAGACCAAAGAGCTGTCTAAGGACACTAGTGACAAAATTGTAGACCTGCACAAGGCTGGGATGGGCTACAGGACAATAGGAAAACAGCTTGGTGAGAAGGCAACAACTGTTGGCGCAATTATTATAAAATGGAAGAAATTCAAGAAGACTGTCAATCTCCCTCGGACTGGGGCTTCATGCAAGATCTCGCCTCGTGGAGTACCAATGATCCTGAGAAAGTTGAGGGATCAGCATAGAACTACACAGGAGGACCTGGTCAATGACCTGAAGAGAGCTGGGACCACAGACTCAACGGTTACCATTAGTAACACACTACACCGTCATGGATTAAAATCCTGCAGCTCGAAGCAAGGTCCTCCTGCTGAAGACAGCACATGTCCAGGCCCCATCTGAAGTTTGCCAAAGACCATCTGGATGATCCAGAGGAGGCATGGGAGAAGGTCATGTGGTCAGATGAGACCAAAATATAACTTTTTGGTATAAACTCCACTCACCGTGTTTGGAGGAAGAAGGATGAGTACAATCCCAAGAACACCATCCCAACCGTGAAGCATGGGGGTGGAAACATCATGCTTTGGGGGTGCTTTTCAGCAAAGATAACAGGATGACTGTACCGTATTGAGGGGAGGATGGATGGGGCCATGTATCGCGAGATTTTGGCCAACAACCTCCTCTCAGTAGTAGCCCTTTATTGTCACTAATCACAAGTAGCAGTGAAATTAGCCATCAACCTGTCCATACATACACAACATACATATATGACAAGGGGGTAGACAGAACAGGAAGACAGGGAATTGAATAAAAATACAGCATAACATGAGGAAGGCGAGGAGAAAAAAAATAACCCCCAGACTATGCTCCTTGGGGAGTACAGTGTGAGAACAGGAAAAACACCTCAGCAACAAAAGCACATACACTATAGACACACGACTTTGCAACAGGGGAAGTAATCCAGCTCCGGCAAGCAGCCATCCAGTCCTGCAGCCATTCCCGGCGCTGGTACCCGCTTGTCAGGCTGGCGGTTCAAAGCGACGGAGGCGAGGGATCGGGGGTGGGGAGGTGAATGCATATCTTTATATATGTGTGTATGTGTAATAGTTTGTAATCAGCAGGTGTCTGTAGAATGGGGGAGGAACGCAAGAGCGTCTCACTGCAGTGCTCTTCCCAGGGTTGATTTTCCAGCAGAAGCCTTGGCCGAGGCCAGTGCTGGTACAGGGGAGCCAAAAAAGATACGATTGTGATTGTTTAGTCTTGGGGCGAGTAACCGCATTCCAATTCCACGGCTACTCTCTTTGTCCATTCTGGTCTCCAACACCATCAATTTTCCTTTGCAAAGCCGTGAGCTTCTCCACGATAGAATCCACATTGCGGTCAATAGTCTCAGTCTCAATGTTGACCGCTCTTCCCACTGCTTCAATCATGACGGGAAGCCTTGTGAGGCTTTGGACAGCTGTTCCCGTTTTCTGAATTCCTCGATAACCCAGGGCAAAGCCTAATCCAATCAGCAGAAGACCTGTTATCATGGTTCCGAATAGGTAGATATCGTCAATGTCCTCCACGGAAAGAGCCGCTAGACACACGATCCGCCACCTCTCCCACGCGTCCATCGTGTAGCCAGTTGCGAACGCTCCGTCAGGGCAGTCAGGTTCCCCCGAACCCAAGCTTCTCGTTGAGAAGATGGTGTCAATTGCGTTGAGAGACCAGTTGATCAAATCCATAATTGTTTCAGTTTGGAGAGCAGTGCAGAGAGAGTCTCTCAATAGATGAGACGAGACAAGAGAGCAAGCAGGGAAAATAAGGGCGAGGACGGGGTGTGAAAAATGCGATCGCCTCCGTTGAGTGCCAAAGAAGAAGAGCATTTAAGATGGGTCGTTCCAGCATGACAATGACACAGCAAGGGCAACTAAGGAGTGGCTCCGTAAGAAGCATTTCAAGGTCCTGGAGTGGCCTTGCCAGTCTCCAGACCCGAACCCAATAGAAAATCTATGGAGGTAGCTGAAACTCCATGTTGCCCAGCAACAGCCTCAAAACCTGATAGATCTGGACAAGACAATTACAGAGGTCAGACGTTTCCTGTAGTTCTTGACCAGGTTTGCACACACTGCAGCGGGGAAACCTATGTAAACATAGGTTTCTGTACCAAATATTAAGTTAGATTTTTCTATTGTATCAAATACCTATTTCATGCAATAAAATGGAAAATTATTATTTAAAAATCATATTTTCATACAATATGATTTTCTGGATTTCTTTTTTAAATTCTGTCTCTCACAGTTGAGGTGTACCTACGATGAAAATTACAGTCGGCATTACCTCTGCATTGCAGGTGATTCCACCCACCCGTCACATAGCTTCTTCAATCTGCTGCCAATCAGCGAGGAGACTGCGGAACAGCAGACTGAAGGACAGCTTCCTACATCAGGCTGTCAGGAAGCTCAACTCTCTCCTGTCTCCCCCCCCTCTCTTTTGCCCCATGCACTATTGAACTCTGACCCTTCACACTCACAGACCCACCCCCGCCCCCCCCCCCCCCCCCCCACACACACACACACTGTGACCAGCACCAGTCACCTTGTACAGCATTGGACTGACTGGTTCAACTACCTAGTCTGAGAGTTTGAATAAAGACTGCTCTCTGAGCTTTGTCACTTTAAATAGACTGATAAGCTCTTTTGCACTACACAAATTATATCTGCACTGTTTGTTTATTTCACTGGTTGGCACTCTATATCTACCATGTGCCTTATGCTACTTTATCTTTTTTTTTTTTACTTGTATATTTGTAATAATAATATATGTATGCGTATATATACTTGATTTGTATTATCTGTATTCTACGTTCTACTGTTAGTGTTTAGTGTTATCTGTATGCACCAAGGGTCTGAGAGTAATGCAATTTCAATTCTCTGTATGTATGTATATGGCAGAATTGACAATAAAGCAGTCTTTGACTTTGACTACAGATCTCTCCATTCTTTGTAAGTGACCTTGAAAACCTTGAAAAATCGGCAGTGTATCAAATAATTATTTGCCCCACTGTATTAGAGCCCTGCACGGGCCTAAAATATAGGCCCTAGCCCGGCCCGTGTCCGACAGTTTATCAGAGTTACAGCTCGAGTCCGACCTGTGCCCATAATTTATTTTTCCCTTCTCCCAAAACAGCTTATACTATACTGTTTTGTATGAAATGGCAAAGTGGTTGTATTTCGTTTCATTATTTTATTAAGGTAATTTAGAAAAATATTTGGATCATTTATTTATTCGTTAAATGTAAGTTTTTGTTTTTTAAAGTAGTTAACGACCAGCGGCAGACAGTGAGCTGATCATAGCGTGTTTGATCTATTTAGACATAATACATATATCTATAGAAAGCTTTAAATTAGTACTTAACAAAATAAAACATAGAAAACAAAAACCCTTTCATTATAATCATAATCCGTAGATTTAATAAAGGCGGGTCTAATGAGGAGATGTCAAGTCGGGATCTTTATTAAATAATTATTAATAATAATTATTATAACAATGTTTCATACAGTACATGTGTGGTGTGCGCGTATTCGGGCACAATAAAAGGCGAGAAGCTAAATGAGCCCGAGCCAGAATATGTGAGCGGAGTGGAGCGCGAGCGGAGCGATCATATTTCCTTCAGAGCGGAGAGCGTCTCTCTGAAGATTGCGCTCCGCTCGCTCAATACGCTCAGCGCCGCTCGCTCAGCCCAAAATGCCCTTTGGTAATTGCTAGTTCCAGAATCTGTGGAATAGGCTAAGCAATAGTTTGTCTAAGCTAGTGTTTCTAAAACCAAATTCTAAAATCCTGTGAAGATTGAAAAGTGGGTTTATTAGACCGCATTTCCCTGCAGTTTAGGTTTACTTTTTAGAAAGTGTGTTTCTTTTATTTACGCAACAAAATAATTAATTAAGTGCATTTAATCTTGTGTGTGCTTTCATGAGCCTGATAAGCAAGGTGTGTTTTATGAAATTCTATATCTGCATACTAGATATAAGTATACTTTTTCAGTTATAATTTTTTTTTTTTACGAAAGTTTACTTAGTGGCTTCAAAAACAAGACACATTTTTAAATTAATCATTTTAATTTAATACATTTAAATTAATAACATCACGCTGAAACATAACCTTCGGTTACTTCGGACTACTACATTAATTGAGACATTTATTCAATAGTTTGATTATAAACGGGAAAAAAATAGGCCTACTGGAGACATTTAATGTCAGAGCCTGATCTGAGTGGGATTTGGTTTGAGCGTGAGTGGAACATTAGCAGACTGTTTGCTATGGCCGTGAGCGACTGAGAGGAGCGCACGCCCACAAAGCGGAATATTGAGCTGAGCGCCACACCGCTCCGCTTCGCTCACATGCTCTGGCCCGGGCCCGATCTGTAAAATAAAAAAAACGGCCCGAACCCGGCCCGAATGGACCCAGCGTGTCGGGCCCCGTCGGGCTTGCAGGGCTCTAAACTGATTATCTAAACTGAGACCTATGCTCTCAATGTCAAATGCAGAAATGTTAATTAATGCGTTTATGACCTCAAGGTTAGATCATTGTAATGCCTTATTGTGTGGTTGTTCTGCACGCTTAATAACCAAACTACAGATGGTCCAAAATGCAGCAGCTAGAGTTCTTACTAGAACCAGAAAGTATGACCACATTAGCCTGGTTCTGTAAACACTGCACTGGCTCCTTATTAAACATCGTATAGATTTTAAAATCTTGTTAATTACTTATAAAGCCCTGAATGGCTTAGCTCCTCAGTACTTGAGCGAGCTCTTATCGCATTATAGTCCTTCACATCCACTACAATCTCAAAACTCTGGCCATTTGATAATACCAAGAATATCAAAATCAACTGCGGGCGGCAGATCCTTTTTGCTATTTAGCACCCAAACACTGGAACAATCTACACAACACTGTTAGGGAGGCAGACACACTCTGTCAGTTTAAATCTAGATTAAGGCCCATCTCTTTAACCTCTCACTTTGCAGAGCTTTCTCTCAGCCTGTCTTCAATTGGTTAAAAATGCTGCTGAAAAATTTCTCAAATGGTTGCAAATTTATGCAATGACTTATGCAATATATTTATTTGAGTTTTTTTACAAAGTTGTGACAGTTCAGTTTTTGCTTTGTCATTATGGTGAATGCAGTGTAGATTAATGTGGAAAGTAATTCAAAGCAGTTTAACATAAGGCTTTAACATAACAAAAAAATTGAAAAAAGAAGGGGTATGAATACTTTTTATAGGCATTGTATGAAAGCCATTAGAATCTCTCCATGGAAAGAAAGGTTTGATTGCCCTCCATCATTTTCATCAGGAGCATGAACAGAAGAAAAGTAACCCTCATTCAAGAATGTAACATATTTATGAGAACCACAACAGAAGATTAGGTCATAATAGGGCTGCACAATTATGACAAAAATCATAATTGTCGATTATTCCCTTGTAGGCCTGCAAGTCGACGGTCATTAGTCGACATTATCAACAACGTCGACAATAAAAATTCGTCGACAAATATTTTTGTCTTTTATCCAGTGTGTTTGAGTTTGTTAAACCCTGCGCTGCAAACACCTCTTAAGCACACAGAATAATGCAAGTGGCCATTTTTTATTGTTTATTTCTTTTTGTAATCGCGGCTTTGAACGATGATGTAATCATGGCATCTCAATCGTAATCGCGATTAGAAATTCTATTAATTGTGCAGCCCTAGGACATAATATGTCACAGTGGTGTGGTGTGATTGTATCTCACCATCCATTATTGACTTGCTTTTCAGCGCACTTGAGAGAGATCCTTTTTGTCCATGTCCTCCCCGCCCTGACTTTGAGGCAGCACCTGGACACAATAAAATATACAATGCAGACAGGATTTGAACATGACAACCACCAACTTGCCAAATGTGAGTGAAACTAAGCCATGACAGGTAACATTTCATGGGTTATGGTTCCTAAATTATGCCCTCTAACGAGGAGACTCCAAAATTCCAAAATTAAAACTAGAAAAGTGCCACATCTATAATTATTAGGGGTGTGACGAGACACTTATCCCACGATAACGAGACGAGATTTTTAGACTTAAAAAAAAATCTAGGTGCATTTTTAAATCAACTTATACTTTTTGATTTTAAACTTATTTTTTAATGAATTATATTCATTATAAAGAAAATAAAGAATTTAAATATATAAAAAAATAAAATAAAATAAAAAGTTTAATGAAAATTAATGAAAATTTATGAAAAACATTCATTATAGTTTTAGATGGCAATATAAAAACGCCTTACATTTTTCAGAGTGGGAAGGCGGGATCTTTATGCAATGAATTCCACAAATGAAATGTTTCCAAAACATTAGATAAATATAAAAATAAAACAATAAATTTTTTGAAATAAATAAAAAATTTGAAATAAAAAACAAACCTCCCAGATCCTCCCAGGGCTAAACATCATAGTGATGATTGAATGATGGTGAAATGGATTGAATGCTTCAAGGCCCACTCAGAGACAGGGAGGAGTCTCTGTGGTCCACAACAGCTCATGTGTCAAGCTAGTCTGCTACCCCATTTCAGAGTGAGCGTCTTCATCTTATAAATTTATAAATGCATTCATATTATTAAAGCATAATCTTAAGTGTAAATAAGATCTTTCAAAATTAAAAGATTGTTTATTGTTAATGTTTTACTTTGTTTAGACGAAATCTTGAAAGGTTTTAAATAAAATATTTTACATATCTGTTTGCAAATTTAACCTAAATTATGATTTTTTATTCAACAGTACCTGTCCCTAGTTTCATACCCATTGTGTTCTAACAAAGTCAGTAATCGTTCACTTTGTTTTATAAGATTTATTTGTATTACTTCACGAAGGTTCACGCTACTATTATAAATCTGATAATTATGGGGTCATTGCACGATGAAACGAGAACAATGTTTTAAGAATGTTTTTAGAAAGTGATTTTACTTATTTTATTTTTAAATACCACTAAACCAGATAAAATATTATTCTTTCTTTTTGACAAACCTACATGTCAAACAACTTTTCACAGAGGTGTTCATTATCCGAGTGGAACTGATCTTATTTGGGGGGTCTAAATAATGCGGCGGTCTAGATAAAGCTTCTTGTCCCAACAAAGAAATCACATTCATCATATTTCGTTCAATTTTATTTATTTTTATATTATTATTATTATTATTGCACAAGAACTACGGTTACGTCTTTCTAATACTTTTTCTAATGCATCAGAAATGACGATTTTTTACCATCCAACATGAAATTAAAGAGATGTATCAGCTGAGCTTGTTTCAACTGACCATACAGTGCTCAGCGTAAATGAGTACACCCCCTTTGAAAAGTAAAATTTTATACAATATCTCAATGAACACAAAAAACATTTCCAAAATGTTGACAAGACTAAGTTTAATATAACATATGTTTAACTTATAACATGAAAGTAAGGTTAATAATATAACTTAGATTACACATTTTGTTTTACTCAAATTAGGGTGATGCAAAAATGAGTACACCCCACAACAAAAACTATTAAATCTAGTACTTTGTATGACCTCCATGATTTTTAATGACAGCACCATGTCTTCTAGGCACGGAATGAACAAGTTGGCGACATTTTGCCAGATCTATCTTTTTCCATTCTTCAAGAATGACCTCTTTTAGAGATTGGATGCTGGATGGAGAGTGATGCTCAACTTGTCTCTTCAGAATTCCTCATAGGTGTTCGATTGGGTTCAGATCAGTAGACATACTTGGCCACTGAATCACTTTCACCCTGTTCTTCATGATTTCTTCATCAGAAATACAACAGTGGCCTTAGATGTGTGTTTAGGATCATTGTCATGTTGGAAAAGTGCACGACGACCAAGGGCACGGAGTGATGGTAGCATCTTCTCTTTCAGTATAGAGCAGTACATTTGTGAATTCATGATGCCATTAATGAAATGCAGCTCCCCGACACCAGCAGCACTCATGCAGCCCCACATAAGGACACTGCCACCACCATGCTTCACTGTAGGCACCATGCATTTTTCTTTGTATTCCTCACCTTTGCGACGCCATACAGTTTTGAAGACATCAGTTCCAAAAACATTTATCTTGGTCTCATCACTCCAGAGTATAGAGTCCCAGTAGTCTTCATCTTTGTCAGCATGGGCCCTGGCAAACTCTAGGCGGGCTTTTTTGTGCCTGGGCTTTAGGAGAGGCTTCTTTTGTGGACGGCACCCATGCATGACATTCCTCTGCAGTGTACGCCGTATTGTGTCACGGGAAATAGTCACCCCAGTTTGGCTTTCTAATTCTTTAGATAAATGCAGTGAACTCGCATGTCGATTTTCTTCAACCTTTCTCATCAGAAGACGCTCCTGTCGAGGTGTTAACTTCCGTGGACGACCTGGACGTCTCTGTGAGATGGTTGCAGTTCCATCTTTTTTAAATGTTTGTACCACTTTTGCTACAGTATTCTGACTGATAAGTACAGCTTTGCTGATCTTCTTGTAGTCTACACCTTTCTTGTGTAAAGAAATTATTTTCTTTCTCAGGTCTTGTGACATTTCTCTTCCATGTGGTGCCATTGCTGACAGCATGAAATGGGAAGGGGTTTTCTTTAACACCCTTTTATAGTCAACTGTCTGTTGAACACCTGTGTAATGAATAATTAGTGGTTGAATTCTTGTTAAATTAGACATTTGTAGTCTAAAATTTAGCTTTGCTCCAGAGACTTTCAGTGGGGTGTACTCATTTTTGCATCACCCTAATTTGAGTAAAACTGAAAATTTAGTTCTCTAAGTTGTATTATTAACCTTACTTTCATGTTATAAGTTAAACAGATGTTATATAAAACTTAGTCTTGTCAACATTTTGGAAAATGTTTTTGTGTTCATTGAGATATTGTTTAAAATGTTACTTTTCAAAGGGGGTGTACTCATTTACGCTGAGCACTGTATATACAGAAAAACCTCTCGATCTACTGTGACTGTCATTTTACTTAGGGCTAGTGTTATGGATCACGCTGTTCACATTTTGTTGGACAGTATATGACTGTAGGTCAGGCCTTCTCTCTAAGAGCCGCCAGATTTCAGCGTTTATAGAAATAAATGAAATTAAGAAGATTTATACTTGAGAGCCTTTGACTAAGTCTGTATTTCTTTTTTTTAGGACAATAATCCATCTCTATCTTGTATCTAAATGAGAATTTAATAAATCACTGCTGTTTTAAGCGAAAGCGATGATTCAGTCCGTTTTATTCAGTCGTTGTGTTTAAGGCGTCCGCCTTTTAGTTTTGTTCCAGGAAACAGGTACAACTGTAACTGTCTGTTCTTCTTCAAGAAAACATGCGACCATCAGTTTTTAACATCTTTTAATTCTCTTAAATTTTCACAATTGTAAAAGTTTGTTTAGCTTATATATAATTTTTTTGCAAAAGTGTCAGGCATGATGCTTTTATGTATTTTTAAATAATTACGATAAAGTTTCAGGTTTCTTGGGCAAACACTTGACCGAGTTTTACTCAATCGGTCCTCAGCGATATCTTTTAATAAAATATTCCATTGAATGTCACTAAGACAAATTCTTTAATAGCGTTCATAAATGAATATAAAACATACAAATCTTTATAGAGACAATAAGAACAATATTCACTCACCAGACTGGTCCCTGGTAACTATGCCTAAAACTGCTATAGGCCTATCTTGACTTTATCTGTGTGTTAAAGGCGCTAGGCGTTGTCACGCCGTTGTGAGATATAAACCTATGAAGTTTTTGTAAAGGGTTACACCAGAACAATTCCAATACTTTGCACATTTTTTCTATTTGAATGTGTTTACTGCAGGTTCCCCTCTCTTGTTGTATTTTACCCATCTAATGGTAATTGTCAAACCTTGCTCTTTGTTTCCTAGATTTTGATAATATGGTTTAATAAATATGAATATATGGCTTTAATCCGTCCTCTTTATTCGAGACATTTACATTATAATTACATAAATTCAGTTTATGAGGATATGTCTTGAGTCATTATAATTAGAATAATTACAAACATACTAAACAATGTTTTATTTAAAATGTAAATATACAGAAATACTTTTATGATGGCTAGGTATACAATTTGTTCTGTAAAAAATAATTGCACCCGTGGAGTGTCCCCAGAAAACATAAAAGCCACCGTGTGTGTTTCATGTACCCCTTGTTGTGTAGCAGGGTGTCTACAGATATGAACAAGTTAAATTTAAGACTTTTTAAGACCTTTTTAATATCACCTTATGAAAAATTTAAGACCAAACCTGTGAAGGAAATACACATTATATTACATATGTTAATGTAATTTATGTGTTTTTGAATAGAAAAAAATATAATCGCTGTCAAAAATGCTATTTTTAATACGATATACAGAGAACTTTTCATATCTGCATACAATACCAAATATCCCCTCAAAAGCTCTGCATCAGCAATATTTTTGGTGGTGTAAACGAAGCAATATTTTCATCAGTTTTCTATTCAGCTTTTACATATTTAAATCTACATGTTTTTAATATTTACCCCAGGTTTTATTTACATTCAAATAGTCCAATATTTTTTAACCTTATTAAATGTATAATTCATCTTTAATGTAAAATTCTTACAAATGATGAAGAAATGTAATATACACAACAGGGCTGTTAGCAAAATAGTTCCCTTGTCATGGTATGTTATCATCATCGTCATGTTATAAATAAACTAAACATTTAGATTTTTTACTTCAGTATGTTTGTTCTGTGAGTTTCTTTATGTTTGCCGTTATGCTCATTTAATTTGATTTCTCCATATAAGCAGGGTTCTCAAGTTATAGCTAAAGTTTGGAATGAGATTAGGGGAGGGGCCACACAAAGGGGAGGGGTCACTCAAATGGGAGGGGGCACACAAAGTGGAGGAGTCACTCAAATATTTGCAGCACCAAAGTTTTTGCTAGCAGTTCAATTTGACATTGTTCATAATTGACCAGCACAAATAGAAGTAATAACATCTGGTCAATCTGATGAAAGACAAATTAATTCTAATAAAATAAAAAGTTTTATGTATTTAAAAATAAAAATGTATAAAAAAGAAAATTTTGCCTCTGCTGGTCTCTCTTCTCATTCTGATGATGCAGTAACTACAGCGGGAAAAAAAATATATTCCGTCTGTCCAATCATTGTAAACAGTCACTGGGTCCGTGAAACCAGGGGCATTATAAACATTCGGGGCTTAGCCCAACATTAACCCCACCCAAAAAATATTTTTAGTTCAGTAGAAGAAAGAAACTCATACAGGTTTGAACAACATGAGAAATAACGACAATTTTAAAGGTAATTTAAGTTGAACCATGCAGTAATGGGGTGGTCTAACTGCAAATCAAGGATCTCTAACAATACCACTTAAATATGGGCTTCAGTTTTCTTAAGTGAATACATGAGGGCAACAAAAGAACATTTGCTGTATTTATATTAGATTTCTTAAGGGAGTAGCATAAAATATAATCATTGGCATACAGGGCCATACGCAGGTTTTTCTAAATACCGAGGTCCAAAAAATTTGATTGTTAGGGACGTTCGGGGGCATGCTCCCCCGATAATTTTTTTTATTTTCCTGACTTACATGTGTGCATTTTAAGATGTTTTAAGGCTCATAAAGTAGATAATAAGATAGAGAACGCACTCTAGCTTTAAATATGTAAGCGCACGAAGTTAGTCTAGATTCATCACATAGTTGCACATGTGTGCACTCTTTCTATATATATATATATATATATAATACTTATGTGAACAGGCCCATTGGACCATGGAATCTCTCACATCAAAAGAACCCAATGAGGACCACCTTTTTGCTAATCCCTGTAAAAGACACAGGAAGGAAAAGATTTATATCGCCACCTCCTGGCGCCGTTCTAATAACTGACCTTTGCTCCCAGATCCCAGATTTGACTTATCATAAATGCCAACCAACTAAAAAAAGTGGCGCCACTCCATCTGGAGTACCCCCTTTTTCTTATCTCTGCAAGGACTGAAATTTTCCAGACCCCAAGGGACTGACATTTGCATGACCTCAAAGCCCCTCCTTGAGCAGCTCTTTTTCACGCTTTTTCGTTGGGAGACAAAGAGACTCAAACCTGCATAGATGATTTCTAAAGGGGGAAACTCGTAGCTATTAAAACAATGTACTCAAGAAACAATCTATATATTAATGTTGTAGTCTGTCTTTCATATGCTTGGTGTGATTATTTAGAATGTAGGATGTTTTAATCTGTGCCTTAACCTGTATAGTGGAACCGATGCCATTTGTCTTAACCTATAACGGATTACGTGTCCCGGTAAGGTTATAACGTGTTTAGATTCATATAGACGGTCATGAAAATTATGAATCAGTGGTGCAACAGATTTGGTGATATTATAAATGGGTAAACATGTGATAACACTTTACATAAGTATTAAACTCTTATTTTTCATCACAAGGAAGGTTCAAGGTGGTATCCCCCAAAAGACATGGGCGGGGCTCCGCCCCACCAGAACAATCTGATTTGGACAGCCGCCGTGGGCGGATCCAAACCAGAGCCGCTTAAAATGAACAGCCAAAGCTTTGAGCTTCATGTCTGCTTTTACTTGCTCGCTCGCTGACGAACTGGAAGCTGGTCGCGCTCGACCACCGCCTTACAATCAGGCTGAAGCGTGAATCTAAAATAATTCAAAACTTCATCAAAGCCATAAAACTTAAAAGGCAAGCAGCTCAACAGGGTCTTCCATCTCACAAAGAAACCAAGACAGCCAATCGCAAGAGGGCTTCCCCAGTGACGTTACGCAACGGCGACGTAAGCCAGCAGAGATTTCCAGGAAACTCAGCCATCTGAAGGAAACACGTGGAATGGAAAGATCTTCAGCCAGCTTAACGTGAACGCAAGTAATCAAACAAAATCTCTATTCTTACTGAACTGATGAATTGATCCGTATGCAAAAGGACAGCAAAGTCTCTGCTGTGGTCTTCCTCTCGTAAAGTTACAAGATAGAAAAGAGTGCTCGCTTTAAACTTTCATCTAACGTTACCCGCAAAACTTAGAATGTGTGTGTTATGTATTGTTTTATGAAGTTAGTCCATGTATTGTAGAATAACAGGTAGCAAATAAGCCTTGTTTCATTGATAAAGAATGATGTCTTGGGATGTGTGACTTTCTAGTTTCAAACTATTTGCCAAGATCACGTTACCTAGCTCAAATTAAATAATGCCCTTTATTTTTGTTTTACCATAGGCCACTAATGCAAGATAAACTAAATTGTTAAAGATATACTGATGTTAATGGTCGCTGGACGAGTCTTTAAAAAAAGTATCAATCATAAGTTAAAGATTAATATCACTTTAATCAAAGCAATACTTTATCCGTAATTAATGATTCCCCAAAGCTGAAATAATAGCTTCATAGATTCATTACATATATACAGTGCTCAGCGTAAATGAGTTCACCCCCTTTGAAAAGTAACAGTTTAAACAATATCTCAATGAACACAAAAACATTTTCCAAAATGTTGACAAGACTAAGTTTTATATAACATCTGTTTAACTTATAACATGAAAGTAAGGTTAATAATATAACTTAGAGAACAAAATGTTCAGTTTTACTCAAATTAGGGTGATGCAAATATAAGTACACCCCACTGAAAGTCTCTGGAGCAAAGCTAAATTTTAGACTACAAATGTCTAATTTAACAAGAATTAAACCACAGGTGAGTCTAATTATTCATTACACAGGTGTTCAGCAGACAGTTGACTATAAAAGGGTGTTACTTAAAGAAAACCCCTTCCCATTTCATGCTGTCAGCAATGGCACCAGACAATTATTAAGAAAATAATTTATTTACACAAGAAAGGTGAAGGCTACAAGAAGATCAGCAAAGCTTTACTTATCAGTCAGAATACTGCAGCAAAAGTGGTACAAACATTAAAAAAAGATGGAACTGCAACCATCTCACAGAGACGTCCAGGTCGTCCACAGAAGTTAACACCACGACAGGAGCGTCTTCTGATGAGAAAGGTTGAAGAAAATCGACATGCAAGTTCACTGCAGTTATCTAAAGAAGTAGAAAGCCAAACTGGGGTGACTATTTCCCGTGACACAATACGGCGTACACTGCAGAGGAATGTCATGCATGGGTGCCATCCACGAAAGAAGCCTCTCCTAAAGCCCAGACACAAAAAAGCCTGCCTAAAGTTTGCCAGGGCCCATGCTGACAAAGATGAAGACTACTGGGACTCTATACTCTGGAGTGATGAGACCAAGATAAATGTTTTTGGATTTGATGGCTTCAAAACTGTATGGCGTCGCAAAGGTGAGGAATACAAAGAAAAATGCATGGTGCCTACAGTGAAACATGGTGGTGGCAGTGTCCTTATGTGGGGCTGCATGAGTGCTGCTGGTGTCGGGGAGCTGCATTTCATTGATGGCATCATGAATTCACAAATGTACTGCTCTATACTGAAAGAGAAGATGCTACCATCACTCCGTGCCCTTGGTCGTCGTGCACTTTTCCAACATGACAATGATCCTAAACACACATCTAAATCCACTATTGGATTTTGTTGTGGGGTGTACTCATTTTTGCATCACCCTAATTTGAGTAAAACTGAAAAATGTGTAATCTAAGTTATATTATTAACCTTACTTTCATGTTATAAGTTAAACAGATGTTATATAAAACTTAGTCTTGTCAACATTTTGGAAAATGTTTTTGTGTTCATTGAGATGTTTAAAATTTTACTTTTCAAAGGGTTGTACTCATTTACGCTGAGCACTATATATATATATATATATATAATTCAGTCATGAAATTCTAGATGATGCAGGCTGACAGGTTGTTAACGTAACTGATGATATTCAGAGAGTTAAACGACTTGGCACAAGCTGATTGGTTCATGCTAGGGCTGTAGTACTCCGGACTCGAGACGTTTTTCTATCGTCTCGGACTTGTCTTGGACTCGTTGGTATTTGGACTCGGACTTGTCTCGGACTTGGTCATTGGACTCGCCAAATGTTCAAGTTGGTCTCGACCGAGTCCAGCAATATATGCTTTTTTTCTCTCTTTCAAAACAAAGACTCGCTTGTTCCGCAAATGGGTAATGTAATTGCCATTGGTTTAACTCCATCTAGAACGGGCATTGTCATTGGTCCATCTAGAACGGGCATTGTCATTGGTCCCCTTTTAAAAGCACAGCTGCGTCATATGAGTGTGCGCTTGGCTCTGAGAGTGCGCGCTGCCTGGAGGCATAAATTATCTTTATTTTGGCCACAGACACGCTGTCGGCAAGTTGCATAATACAGTTTGGTTGTACAAAGTTTGTTGGAGTTTTCCCTCTCACTTTCCTTCGCTTTTAAATACCTTATTAATGCCCGTGCGCATTTTGCTTTCACTTTCATTTCAGGTCAATTGCTTATTAACGACACTTACACTTATAACTTACAAAACGAATAAAAATACACCATTACCATGCTATAAGCCTAATATAAAATTACAAACTTGCAAAATGTTTAAATGTAAAAAACAACAACTGACAATCATCAAACCCCGTGGCACCAAATGAATAAGAAAAAGAACGAATAAGAGCAAAACGAATAAAGCCTGGAGGCACGGAATACAACTGGATGTAAAATAAAATAAATTACACAAAAACGTAAATAAAGTAAAAAATAAGCAAACACTGTGGCAATGGCTGGGAGATTTATCAGATTTTATCGATTAATTCGAATTTAATGTTTTGCCACAATTAGATTTTTTATAAATCGAGGAATCGTGATTTTGAATAGAAATATTACCAAACGCTAGAATTAGACACTTTGATAAAGAACAATCCAACCGCATGTCGATGCACATGATTAACCGCTCACGTGTGATTCGCTCTAGGTGCCCTTCACACAGAGTGTGTTTTTGTGTTGACGCGGGCAGTGGAATAGGAAAAATACAAGAAGATGTGAATTAAACATCTTTTAATAACTAGAGTGCCGCGTTTTTAGAAAGCCGTTTCATGCACGAGACGCGAGCGCAACCGTCAAACGCGTCCATGTTTACATGGAAAAACAGCGTAATTGAATACAAAACCCGTGAAGAAACTTACTGTACATGTACTGTATATCTGATCTTTCAGGTTTGCATCAGGGTGACAGGCTGAAAACTGCTGTTCATTGTTTTACAGAGCCTTTATAGTTAATAATAGCACTCTAGGTGTTATACCTTCAGTCATTTTGAATTTGAATTACTTGAGTTTTTTGGAGCATTTGTCTTGTATTATTTCAGAACATATAGCCTAATATGCATAATATAAGTTTGTACAAGATGTAGTTGTAGTTCATCTTTTCTGCAAAGATATTTAGTGATTTGTTTAACATTTACATCATGAAGACAACGTCATGCGTGGTGCACTTAGAATATACTTTTCTTTAACTAGAGGGTTAATAAAGAGAAAGTTTCTTGAATCATGTTGTAGTTACATTTTCAAGTTGACTAGATAAAATCTTACAAAATCGAGAATTGGTCAAATATAAGTGAAATTGCTAAACCTAAAATATCCTCCTGAGACGCCCCCCCCCCCCCCCCCCCCTAAAAAAAAAGTTTTCATGTCATTACATTGTTTAGACCATAAGAAAAATGTTTTTTATTCATATTTGATTATATGTCCTCTGTAGAGGACACAAGGACTAAAATTAAATGGCATGAATAGACATAAAAAAGGCAAAAATCAATGGGAGTTGTTTTTAAATCACCAAATACATTTTTAGGTTTCAGGATTTTTTTATACTAAACTTTGTTTAAGGATGATTCTCAACTATGTTTTAAAATATATAACTAAATGATTTGATATACCTTTTTGTTTTATGCAATATGTGTGTAAAAAATTCCATAAACTGGTTTCCCATTAAACACAGTGTACCTAAACACTGTATCTAATTTGCATATTAATGTGTTGCTGTTGGGACAGAATGTTGAAAAAAAAAATCATAATGGGAGTAATACATGGCCAGATTTTCATAATAATATATGATATTTCATAAGCAAACTGATATATAATTTATTTCCCTATTCAATTGTTGTCTCCCAAAATGCATAATAAACATGCTTTTAGTCCTGGTGTCCTCTACATTGAACATGAATTAAATGATGTCCTGTTTCATAACAGGAAGTTATATTTGAATTTGAAAACCCATACAATTTTCCTGAGATGTTGCTTTATGACAAACAATCTGAAAATGATTCAGATTTAAAAGACATTACAGAATATAATCATATTTCCATAAGGATGTAAATTTTTTCACTAAATTAAATATTGCCATCTTTAAAGACGTATGAGAGGGTTTAAAAAACTTTTAGTATCTCTATAAAGCCCTGAGTGTGCTCTGTACAGGACATCCAGGCTTATAACTGTGACATGTGAGGTCTCAGAGAAATTCTCTAAAATAGAATGTCCACCACAGAGGCAAAAACTCCATAGCTGGGTCTCAGGAGGAGAAATAAAATAGCCTAATTTGATCCTACTGTGTTGCTGCACATGCTTTTAGATCATTACAAACAATAATGCAAAATTATTATATTAGAATAGAAGATATGCCGTCTCTCGTATCACATCAATTATCAATAATTAAATATGTGGTTTTGAAGAAGATTTTTTTCTTTCTCTGTTTTGACCGTCTCATTTGGACTTGGACTTGGACTTGGACTCGAACCTCTTTGGACTCGGACTTGACTCGGACTCGAACCTCTTTGGACTTGGACTTGTCTTGGACTCGACAAAGGTGGACTTGACTACAGCCCTAGTTCATGCTGCGTATGCAGCTAATGAGCTTACCGCCTTGCATGTATATGGCTGGCTAGCATTCACTTGAGATTCCTGCAGTGTACTTTCAGAATTTCACTGAAACCCTCCACCTTCCCCAGCTCCACCTGCATAGATTTGCTATTGGTTATTTTTATGTCCTGCTGCATAACCTCAAGTGCGCTTGAGCTTGAGCTTGAGGTCACAAACTTTCCCAGAACAACAAACTGGATGCTAAGCAGTCAGATTTTTGGAGTGGCCATTCAACTGAGACTGCCCTACTCTCAGTCACTGAAGCCCTGCAAATTGCAAAAGCAGATTCCAAATCATCAGTTCTCATTCTGCTGGATCTATCTGCCGCTTTTGACACTGTCAATCATCAGATTCTCCTGTCCACCCTCTCATCACTGGGATTCCACTTCGCTGGTTTGAATGCTATCTCACTGGTCGGTCTTTCAGGGTGGCCTGGGGAGGGGAGGTATCCAATGCACATAAATTGGTCACTGTTGTTTCCCAGGAATCAGTTCTTGGACCCCTCCTCTTCTCCATATACACTACTGGGTCCCACCACACAGGCACATGGGTTCTCCTACCATTGCTACACTAATGACACACAGCTCTATCGCTCTTTTCAACCAGATGATCCAACGGTAGCTGCATGGATCTCAGGCTGCCTGGCAGACATCTCGGCATGGATGAAAGAACATCACCTACAGCTCAACCTGGCAAAGACTTCTTGTCTTCCCTGCCACTCCAACTCTACAGCATTATTTCACGATTCAGTTCGGTTCATCAACAATTACCCCATCAGCTTTGTTCAGAAATCTTGATATAAACTTTGATGACCAGCTGACCTTCAAAGAGCACATTGCAAAGACTACTTGATCTTGCAGGTTTGCACTACACAACATCAGAAAGATCAGGCCCTTTCTGACAGAGCATGCTGCACAACTTCTTGTCCAGGCCCTTGTAATTTCTAGGCTGGACTACTGCAATGCTCTTCTGGGTGGACTTCCATCAAACACAATCATACCTCTACAAATGATTCAGAATGCAGCGACTGGTTCTTCAATGAGCCCAAAAGAGCCCATGTTACACCTCTCTTTATCTCCCAGCTCGCATCAAGTTCAAGACACTGATGCTTGCATATAGAACGACCACAGGCTCAGCATCCTACTTCCACTCACTGTTATGAATCTACATCCCCTCTAGAAGTCTGAGATCTGCTAGTGAGCAACGCCTCGTGGTACCATCACAGAGAGGCTCAAAATCACTCGCCAAAACATTCTCGTACACCATTCCTGGCTGGTGAAATGATCTTTGCACCCCTATACGGAATGCTGGATCCTTGTCAATCTTCAAGCAACAACTGAAAACTCATCTCTTTCGACACGACTTCACCCTAAACTAAAAAACAAAACAAAAAAAACTTTCAAAAACGTAATCTTTATCTTTCTCTCCTTCCCTTGCTAGCTTGTACTTATTTGAACAAAGCCTGAGACTTGGTGTTACGAGCACTTCCTCTGTCTGTTTGCCTCTTCAAGATGAATCGCTTTGTGTATTCCCCAATTGTAAGTCACTTTGGATAAAAGCGTCTGCAAGATGACTAAATGTAAATGTAAACTGATGGCCGGACATTCTCCTTCAAGATTTTCTGCAGTATTCATGTTTCCATCAATTAGCCTATAGCAAGTCATCCAGGTCCTGAAGCTGCAAAGCAACCCCAGACCATTTACAATACCACCACCATGTCTGACTGCTGGTATGATGTTCTTTTTATGAAATGCTCTGTTGGTTTTCCGCCAGATGTAAGCAGACACACACCTTACAATAAGTTTAACTTTTGTCTCATTAGTCCACAGAATATTTGCCCAAAATTCTTGGGAATAATCAAATTTAATTGAGGCAAGTGAGGCCTGCTGTTCTTTAGATGTTGTTCCGGTGCAACTGTGATACTGTTTTTCACCCAGCCTTAGGTACAAAATTAAGGTTTGAAAATAATTGGAATACCAATCCTTTTTAACTAAAAAGATGAGTCCACATAATTTTGGTAATTTATACTTCCAACCTCCCCTCAAAAGGATGTCTTCACAACTCATGTATGATTCCACATCCTGTTAGTAGCTATCAAAGAAACTTAATATATGTTTGTGAATGTTTATCTTTATGTAAATACCTCTTCCTCTCCTGCTTGTACCTCTGGAGCCACGCCCCCTTCCACGGATTTTAGGAGCAGAAGTGGACTCTTCATCTGACTCCACAGCAATGTCAGCTGGCTCATCTGATAGGTTGAGGTCATCATCTCTAATAGAATCACTGCGGTCCCTATGAGCTTTTGCACGAATTATAGCCTGAAACAGAATGAATGTTGCTAGGTTAATTTACATAGGAATGTCAGTGAATTATGAATGTGAAAAGAAATGAATGTGTACTGTATAGCAAGCAAAATAAATCAAAAGAGACCTCTTGCACTTCCTCATCTTCTTCTGCTGTGTTTCTCTTTGAGTCTCGAAAATGTTGAATCTAAAGACACATGCAAGTAAAGGTGAGACCCAGTAATATTGTCTGAGCCATGATTTATTTATTGAGATATGCAAACAACAGTAGCTTCCAAAGCAGTCCACTGTCCCAAAATCAGCCTTACATACAGTGAGCAACCTTAAAAAAAGTCCTTTAATAGATTTTAATGTATTCAATATATTATTTTCTTTCAGAGCTTTACGGTTTTTCCAGAGTTAAAGTTTTAACTCCTTCCCCACCAAACACAGAATTTTCCAGGTTTCCACTGTTGTGGTACGCTGTTATGGGGCGCTATAACACATTTCCTGAATTAATCATCCACTCACCGCTTAGAACTCGAGTGTTCGTGTTTAGTCAAAAGTTCTGGAAGCTTGCAACGCGAATCCTCCGATTATAATGAACAAAGTGAAGAGGTGATGTAAATGAGATATTAATTGTGCTGTGTTGACATTCACTGATTATAGCGGAATTAGAGATCGCTATAAACTGAAATGAGTGACAGATTTTTAAAAAAGCACACTTTGCCTATTATTCTCCATTCACAATTTGAATAAACATTTAGTTTTTCATGCTGCTTGGAATGTGCTTGCAACAAATTTTCGCAAGCGACATTCACATATTCTCTCGAAATCGCAATGACATTGTGTTAGTCATAACTATGGACTGGACAAAATATGATATGTCAGAATAGATGTGCATGAAGGGAAGCACCCTCACTAATTTCAGAAGCACCAACACTTTTGATTTTGGAACCGAGCATCCTTCCGGAGCTTTTCGGTGGGGACTTGAGATCGGTCTGTAGCGCAGTTGTCTCTCCTTCCTTCCTATATAATATATATATGGGTTGCGTCAATTAAAAAAAAAATTGGGTCGCTCTTAAAAACAGTTTGAAAACCACTGCACTAGATAGATGTTTCAGCTGCATCCATTGAGTTCTCCCTTTAACCAAACGTTTGTATTTCTGCCTGACAAAAGATTTAATGCAGTTTATTTTTTTATAGCAATTTCACTTTCACCCTCCACCCATTTTAAATTTCACTTTCAATTTCACCCTCCACTCATCCTCACCAATTTCTAAGGGGGAACCATTAAGAGCGTGCTGACCAGCTGCATCACTGTCTGGTATGGGAACTATTGTGCAGCAGTCCACAAGACCCTCCAGCGAACACAGCTGCAAAGATAATCTGTGCCCTTCTACCTCCATCCTGGATATTTTTGTAGCATGCTGCTCCAGTAAAGCTACAAGTATTGAGAAGGACCCCACCCATTCCTCCTACAGTCTCTTCCAGCTCTTACCATCAGGAAGAGCGGAGCATAAGAGCCCGCTCAGCCAGACTGCTCAACAGCCTTTCCCCCCAGGCTGTGAGAGCCCTGAACTAAAATAAAATAAATAAATAAAACCACACAACCCCTCTCGGAACACCCCCCCAAACCCCTACCTCCTGAAACATGGACCATCCCCCCCCTTACCACATCACAGAAAAAACTCTTTGAAACTTTTTTTGTGCAATTTAAAGTGTGCTACACACAGATGAGTGAGTCTGTACAAACCACCTGTAGTAATACACTCTCCTCTATTCGCACTAGACACTTTTCACACACTACTGCATGTACATAATCCCACAAAAGACTCAATAGTATATATGTATGTTTACATGCCCATACACAAAAAATCACCTTACACTGTTTCCAAGCCAGCTGCTTGACTTACTATGTTTCTCTCTGCACATGTACAGTATTAATTTGAAGCATTCGGAGTTTGTATTTTTTAGTCTATGTATAGGTTAACATTTTTATATAGTATATTTATAGTCAAAATCTGTAAGTAGGTTAGTTGTGTATAGGTTTATACTGTTTTACTTCATTGTGTGGTGTATGTCTGTATTCATGTAGCACCGTGGTCCTGTGAGGCACAACGTTTTGTCCACTGTATGTACCCACATGTAGCGGAATGACAATAAAGCTCAACTTGAATTGACTTTGCATTGAAAAGACAATTCAATAGGATGAAACAAGAATCTCCTTTCTTTTAGCTAGGTTTCTTCGACTTTTTTAATACTTGAGTATAATTTACACCCTGAAAATGGTAACAAAGATGTTGTTTCTTGAAAGAGTAAGATCGTCACAGGAAATTACAATCAAGTAAGCTCACAGTGAAAGCAAAGAATGCCATTGTAAAATTATTTTAATGCCTTGCTTAATATTTCTCACTAGATCTTCCTTAAATGCCCCTCCTTTTACCTCCTCATCAATCTTTTCCTCTGTGGCTTCCACCCGTCGTTCTCGGAGGTAACGTTGGGTTTTCTCCAGCTGGTATTTTATGAGTTCTTCTATAGCATCTTTCTCCTCCTTATCCACAAACTCTTGCACTGCCTTTCCCATGGCTTGCTCCGTCAAAAGAGACAACTGCACATTCTACACATGAACACATACAGACAAGCACACCATTACGTGCTGAAATATAAACAGTGGGCAGTTAACTTTAAATTATAACTATTTGTAACAAATGTATTACACCGTTTCTAAACTCATATATATATATATATATATATATATATATATAAATCAGTTTACAAAAACAAGTACAAAAATAATTAAGGGGAAGCCTGCACCTTATGTACAGGCGTCCATAAAATAAAAGCAAACAAAACAAAATACAACAAATTTACACAAGATGTTTTAAATAAAAATTTGATACAAATTCTAAAAAAAATTGCCTCTTTTAGATACGCATTTACTTGAATTAGAAGCTGAGCAGTCCAGTAAGATGTGATTAATCAGCGAGACAATTATAACTTTGCAAACATCTGCTAAAGTTTCAGAAAAAATAAATTCAGCACAATATAAACCTTCCAAAGAATTAATTCCAATTATTTTCTGCTATAGGAGTGGAAGAACAGTCTAAACTTGAGAAATCTTGAGTAGTTTGGGCAGTATGGCAATATTTTATTTGAATTCAACCTCTAACAAACACATAAACAGAAACAAACAATTCACATGTAATAGTTGTATCATAAATGGAGAATCTATTTGACCAATTTTAGCATGATGGTATGTTCATTTTGATTTCATAATAGAAGTCTGAATGATGCTTACAATTGTACTGTATACTGTTAAAAATGAATAAGTAAATTCTGCTATATAATTACTTTTGGAAAAACAACGATATAAAGTTAATCAAGATTAGAAAGATTTACAATAGACTCTAATAAACCTGAGCATCCCACTAGCTGAACAGTTTCCATTAAGGGGTTACATAATCATGTTTAATAGCAGAATTCTTCTACAATCAGTAAATTAAAAACAAGCTAACAAGCACGTGGACTTTTTAACACTTACCCACTTCCATGAAGCACTGTTAATAATGTCTCCATTCACTCTCCAACTATTTAAATATGTGTATATACATATTTTTCATATCTTTTTAAACAACCAACATCTTTAAATGTTTTTTTTTTTTTTTTGTCCTTATTCATTTGCTTCATTTGGATGTAGTTATTTAACTCTTAAAAGCTAATAAGAACACAGTCTGGTACACTTGTCATTTTGTCAAATTTTCAAATACTCTATTGCATCACATCAAAGTTTGTATTGTTTGACTTTTGACTTCTGGTTAGTTTGGTTCAACTCTTTAACAAAGACTGTTTTTTAAAATCACACTGACAAAAATGCTTACATAACCAAAGGCTTCTGAAAAGGTGCTTTTATATACTGTAATTTCAAGCTTCTAAGCATTAAATTATACCTTTTTTAAATGTTGTAATTATATGTTTTTGGGGGGGGTGTGCTCTGGGCTTTTTAGCCATTTCTTGAAGATGGCTAAGGATTCAGCTGCTTGGATTGAGTAGGGGAGGTCATTCCACCAGATGGGAACAGTTAATGAAAATGTCTGTGAAAGTGATTTTGTACCTCTTTGGGACGGCACGATAATGCATGGTTCACTTTCAGAACGTGAGCTTCTAGAGGGCACATATGTCTGAAGTACTGAATTTAGGTAAAAAAGGTGTAGAGCCAGAGGTGGTTTTGTAGGCAAACGTTAATGCCTTGAATTTTAAGCAAGCAGCCAGTGCGAATTGATGAGAGGTGTGATGTGCGTTCTTTTCGGCTCATTAAAGATTAATCTTGCAGAATAATGCAATAATAACCACAAACCTTCTCAGCTTTCTGAAAGTATTCCTTCACAAGATCTTCCACTCTCAGCTGTAAGACCTCAGAGGTGGGACGAGAGAAAATTGCTTCAAAGTCCATACCTTCTTCTGCAGAACACAAATAGAATAAACTTAAATACTAATCTAAAAATTGTACATATGCAGTCATGCAAGATGTTCAATTAGAAAGCAACAAGCAACGTTTTGAAGTAGCATTAGTGAAACTGACATAATTTACTGGCCCATATGTCATTCCAAACCCACATGACTGACTTCAATCAAACACTTTTAAAGAAATGGTGTTGTATTGGCTGCTCTTTATAATGTAATTGCAATGACGTCAAGCATCAAAAAGGACACAAAGGAAGCAAAAATGTATCTCAAAAGTGGTCTATATGATGTATGCTTTAAACCAATTATACAGAAGATATGCAATAGGTAGCTTTGTACAGTATGTGGAATAAAAGGACAATTATTTTTATATTTACTGATTTTTTTTATTTACTAATATTTCCTTCCACTCTATATACCTATTGTATTCAGCTTCTGAACCAGATAAGTCCAATTCATAAAACCTTATTCAGGATGCAGCAACTGGATGCAGCAAATTGGGATAAAAAAATACATCAGACTCAGAAGATTTGTTCACAAATCTGAAATTACTTTTTTTTTCATAAACATGGTTAGAGGAGGTCAAATGTTCTTTAAGGGGGGGTGTCTAATGCCATTTCATGCATTCTGATTCAAGCACTGTTTATAACAGATGAGATTAGTGGCACGACGCAACAAAATACAATAGAACCTATTGTATATTGGATAATCTATTAACCTAATGTATATAAATAACCTATTGTATATTAAATAATCAGTGATACTGTATACACTAGATGCGGCGCGACACGACAAATCCCCTACAATAAACTAATGCTTTGTTCTATTTATGATGTACTTACACAAAGTTCAAATGATTTGCAATGGCTGCTTTATGTCTGATGTAGATACGCTGTTATTTTTACACTGTTAAAGAGTTAAGATTCTCATGCCAAACATGGCCAAAGTAAAAAAAAAAATGATGAGCACTTCTCCCAGAAGAGTGCGCACACACAGCAACCAGAGCGAGAGCAAGAGCACGCCCATCAACGTGGTTCATTCGGTTACAGAAGTCGTTGGCAGCGCTGCACAGGACTTGCTTGAGAAAAATGTCTCCAAATAAGTGTTTTTGGAAGTGTGGATGCAGTTTGTTTTTCGGGGGCAGCAATGGAGTTTTTCAAATGTGTTTGTTCCCATCATTTCAGCGATGAATGTTTTATAAACAAGACCCAGTTTGATGTTGGATTTGCACATCATTTGATAACAAAATGATAAAAGATCCCCATCATGAGTCAGAACCGCAGGAGGTATGTAAAACTGCATCAAATGTCTGTTTTGTTGGCAATCCCTGTGTAAGTGCTCACAACTCTTTAGCTCCGCCCACAGCACGTCGCCAAGAGCTCGGCTGATTTCAGAGGTAGTGTTGTCACGATACTGGAATTTCTAACTTCGATACGATACCTTGAAAAATATCGATATTCGATACCATTTTCGATACCACGGAGAAAAAAACTGCCACAGCATTAAGGGGATAATTTTTTATTTAAAGATAAATATAACAAGTCTAGAACATGACAATGAGGTATATTTTACAAGAACAAAAATGTCTTGAGGTAGTGCACTTGTTCAAGGTGTAGTGTCTAGTGTAGGTTGTGAGTGTGTTGTTTTTGTTGCAGGTCGAGTCTCATTCTTTCTGGTGCTACAAGATTATGCCAAACTTTAATAAACATTTTTTTTTCTTTTTAGACCACACTTTTAAAATGAACTGAACTAACTAATCTTAGAACTTAAGTTAATGGTAATAGATATTTGTTAACATTAGTTAACATGAATAAACAATGAAAAATACTTCCAAAACATTTATTAATCTTAGTTAAAAGTTAATTCAAACTAACATTTACTAATACATGTACTAATTAAAATCCAAAGTTCTATCTGTTAATATTTTTTTTCATTGGACCAGAGCGAATATGATCCATTGTATTTTTATTACCTACTGTTATCAAATATTAAAATATACTGTAGCAAATGCATTGCTCATCGTTCATAAATGCTGGTTAATACATAACATTATTTAATGAACAGATTTTAATGCCGGATTCACATATCACCGATCCACACACGCAAACGTGCGTGCATCACACGCAAAAACAATGCTCACTGGATCGACATGAAGACAAATTGCAGAATTTATGTAATATTTTTTTTAATGAAGTTAAATAAGCACAAGTTAATTTACATTTGACCACAGTTAAAGTATTTAAAGATTCACAGTTAAACATTCCTCAGTCAGATTATATTAACTTTAAGAATTATGGTGAAAATACGGGACAACACTCATATCAGCAACAATACTAGGCCATCTTGGTTAATGTTTCAGTAATGTTAAAATAAGAACAGTTACCAACCAATCGAAATTCTTTATATAGAGCCGGGTGTCTGTCTTTCAGGTGCTTTGCTATAGACGTTTGATCGTGCGCACGCGCCCAGTCCGAAGTTAACTTCTGGTCTGTGTTTGTATAAAGGTATGGTTAGTGGCGCCGGCTACAAACACAGTTAAAGTGACGAGTAGACTGAAGTTGGGCTCAGGTTGTTGTGCTGTGGGATGTGTTTCCCATACATACATACATTTATTTATTTGTGGCGACCCACCAGAATATCAAAACTTTTCCAAAAGGCTTTGTTGAAAAACATGAGCACGTAATGCACGTTTAGAAATCAAAATGAGGCGCAGGTGTTTTTATATCACTGTATTTCTGAAGGAACACTGTCTTTAGAAAATGTTTGGTGTCATTTTAATTTCATCTTGCATGTTATATGTCTGATAAAACAGCGTTTGTAAACTCAGTTTACAGCCGTTACCGGGCGCAAACCTCTAACGTTAACGTTATTTCTCCCGCTTTTAAGCGTCTCCTGCTGCCAGAGAGTGAATTTGCATTTTTAATAAGTCCGTCCAAGTAGTTATTGCTGCACCTCAGTCCGTCTGATTTACGAAGCAAACATATTTTGCTTGTTATAAAAAAATAATCTACTCCAGAGGGACTTAGCTGTTGTTATTGATTCTATTTGGACGTCTACCAGAAGTTAAGTTTGGGCCACAAACACGCGCATGCGCAGTACCGTTTGTTTATGTTGTTGCCGTTGAAACCGTCTATATTAGAGGTGTTAGCGCCTTTTGTTAGCACTGCTCTGTTGCAACTCTTGCATATTGGCTTGCTTGTGTCCTTCGGCTTTCCATGTTCATTTGCTTCATATCCAAAATATTTCCAAATAGCACTCCTGCTGTGTTCTTTATCAACCAAAGCCGGTTGCGGAGGCGCCGCACTCGCCATCTTTATATTCACTTCACTTTTGCTATTTAACCAGAGCGAATGAGACGAGACACGAGACAGGCACTGCGGTCACGTGTGGTGTTAGTCAACGCGCCTTTGGAGAGAAGTGAAAGTGACAGCTCGGCTAGGATCGGTGTATCGATACTTCGAGAAATTAGTATTGGTACCGTTCAGATATTTCAGTATCGATATTTATCGAAATATCGATATTTTTGACAACACTATTCAGAGGAAAGCTTAAAGCTGTATATTTCTTTTATAAATCTGATAAAGCTCAAGGCTCTTCGGAGATATGAAGGATGCAATTCTACTCTAAAGGTACTCACGATAAAGTAACATGAGATTGGCTTGAAACATTTTGTGCTATGTCCCCTTTGAGCAGAGAATCCACAGATATCACAATATATTGTTATCGTTATCGTGTTGTTATTGATTCTATTTGGACGTCTACCAGAAGTTAAGTTTGGGCCACAAACACGCGCATGCGCAGTACCGTTTGTTTATGTTGTTGCCGTTGAAACCGTCTATATTAGAGGTGTTAGCGCCTTTTGTTAGCACTGCTCTGTTGCAACTCTTGCATATTGGCTTGCTTGTGTCCTTCGGCTTTCCATGTTCATTTGCTTCATATCCAAAATATTTCCAAATAGCACTCCTGCTGTGTTCTTTATCAACCAAAGCCGGTTGCGGAGGCGCTGCACTCGCCATCTTTATATTCACTTCACTTTTGCTATTTAACCAGAGCGAATGAGACGAGACACGAGACAGGCACTGCGGTCACGTGTGGTGTTAGTCAACGCGCCTTTGGAGAGAAGTGAAAGTGACAGCTCGGCTAGGATCGGTGTATCGATACTTCGGGAAATTAGTATTGGTACCGTTCAGATATTTCAGTATCGATATTTATCGAAATATCGATATTTTTGACAACACTATTCAGAGGAAAGCTTAAAGCTGTATATTTCTTTTATAAATCTGATAAAGCTCAAGGCTTTTCGGAGATATGAAGGATGCAATTCTACTCTAAAGGTACTCACGATAAAGTAACATGAGATTGGCTTGAAACATTTTGTGCTATGTCCCCTTTGAGCAGAGAATCCACAGATATCACAATATATTGTTATCGTGAAATTTCACGATAATCGTGTAGTGAAAAGTCTAATATTGTGATACCGTATACCCATTTACCGTTATTGCATGAGTAAGAAAAAAAAAGGTTTGAATTCACATTTTAGGACAGGACACTGTAAAACCGTGGACACATGTCCATCTATCCTATCTTACTTTCACTCTCTGTTTTAGTAGTAAAATATAACTTAATTCGCACCATATTTCTGATATTATCTATTAAGCTAACTTGATTGTTCGCTTTTAATATAAAACCGCGAGTGCAGTGCATTATTATTTGTTAGCCGGTTAGCTTGTCATTCGTGTTTCTACTTGTGTCTATTACTGTTTTATTTTTTCTTGCTCCGTTTTATTTCTCTCTCGCTCTGTTTTTCACGAGTTCATCAAACAAAAGTGGCAAGTGGTAAGTTAAGTTGGAATCGTTCATCAATCACGAGTAATGGCTTCTTCTCCTGCTATTGTATTTGCACTGTTTGCCACATGTATAGTCTATCTATCTCTTCAATCTATTCAAGATTTCCTCACCGGCAGACCTCAAATGGTGAAAATGGGCCAATTCACCTCCAACTCCATCACCCTGAACATAAGAGCACCACAGGGTTGTGTCCTGTGTCCCCTGCTCTACTCTCTCAACACACACGACTGTGTGTCCTCTCACAGCTCCAGCTCTTTAGATTTGCTCACGTTCAGAGAGAAACAGTTGTCCTGGCACCATGATGTAAGTCTCTCTACCTCATCCAAGTATGCGGTCTCATCATTGTTGGAAATGAGGCCCAGAACCACAGTATCATCAGCAAATTTAACAATAGAAGTGGAGCTGTGAGAGGACACACAGTCGGGTGTGTAGAGAGAGGAGGCCCTACACTCCTCTTATGATCAGTGGGTCCCCTGTGGAGAGGGTGAGCAGCTTCAAGTACCTCGGTGTAAACATCTCAGAGGACCTGACTTGGACTGCACACATTCAAACACAGGTCAAGAAAGCCAGGCAAAGACTGTATCATCTGCGACAGCTGAGGAAATTCAGGGTCTCACCGGCAATCCTGAAAACTTTCTATTCAGGGGCCATAGAAAGTGTACTGACTCAGTGCATCTCAGTGTGGTATGGTAACGCCTCAAATGAGGACTGCAAAGCTCTGCAGAGAGTTGTGCGCTTAGCTGAGCGCATCTCAGTGTCTGCTCTCCCCTCTCAGCAGGACATCTACCTCAAATGCTGCAAAAGCAGAGCTACTAAAATCATCAAGAACACAAATCACCCCGGTAACTGTCTTTTCATTTTGCTGCCATCTGGAAAGTGCTACGGAGCATGATGGCAAAAACTGAGAGACTTAGGAGGAGCTTCTTCCCTCAGGCCATCAGGCTTCTAAACTCGGTCTAATAACATTTACAAGTTTCAATTTAATAAACAGTAAAATATTCACTATTCTCCATCATCCGTATTGCTGCTATGTGTATATACCCGGTAAAACCTGTTTGCACATTCCTCTTGCACATCCCTGCTTATATTATTATTTATTAAGTCCACAGTATACTGTATTGCACATTTTATTTTATTGCACATTTTACTCAATTTTTTCTTCTTATTTTTATTTTTTACCTATATATATATATATACAGTGGGTACGGAAAGTATTCAGACCCCCTTACATTTTTCACTCTTTGTTATATTGCAGCCATTTGCTAAAATAATTTAAGTTCATGTTTTTTCCTCATTAATGTACACACAGCACCCCATATTGACAGAAAAACACAGAATTTTTGACATTTTTGCAGATTTATTAAAAAAGAAAAACTGAAATATCACATGGTCCTAAGTATTCAGACCCTTTGCTGTGACACTCATATATTTAACTCAGGTGCTGTCCATTTCTTCTGATCATCCTTGAGATGATTCTACACCTTCATTTGAGTCCAGCTGTGTTTGATTATACTGATTGGACTTGATTAGGAAAGCCACACACCTGTCTATATAAGACCTTACAGCTCACAGTGCATGTCAGAGCAAATTAGAATCATGAGGTCAAAGGAACTGCCTGAAGAGCTCAGAGACAGAACTATGGCAAGGCACAGATCTGGCCAAGGTTACAAAAAAATGTCTGCTGCACTTAAGGTTCCTAAGAGTACAGTGGCCTCCATAATCCTTAAATGGAAGACGTTTGGGACGACCAGAAACCTTCCTAGCTGGCCGTCCGGCCAAACTGAGCTATCGGGGGAGAAGAGCCTTGGTGAGAGAGGTAAAGAAGAACCCAAAGATCACTGTGGCTGAGCTCCACAGATGCATTCGGGAGATGGGAGAAAGTTGTAGAAAGTCAACCATCACTGCAGCCCTCCACCAGTTGGGGCTTTATGGCAAGAGTGGCCCGACGGAAGCCTCTCCTCAGTGCAAGACACATGAAAGCCCGCATGGAGGACTCCAAGATGGTGACAAATAAGATTCTCTGGTCTGATGAGACCAAGATAAAACGTTTTGGCCTTAATTCTAAGCGGTATGTGTGGAGAAAACCAGGCACTGCTCATCACCTGTCTAATACAATCCCAACAGTGAAGCATGGTGGTGGCAGCATCATGCTCTGGGGGTGTTTTTCAGCTGCAGGGACAGGACGACTGGTTGCAATCGATGGAAAGATGAATGCGGCCAAGTACAGGGATATCCTGGACGAAAACCTTCTCCAGAGTGCTCAGGACCTCAGACTGGGCCGAAGGTTTACCTTCCAACAAGACAATGACCCTAAGCACACAGCTAAAATAACGAAGGAGTGGCTTCACAACAACTCCGTGACTGTTCTTGAATAGCCCAGCCAGAGCCCTGACTTAAACCCAATTGAGCATCTCTGGAGAGACCTAAAAATGGCTGTCCACCAACGTTTACCATCCAACCTGACAGAACTGGAGAGGATCTGCAAGGAGGAATGGCAGAGGATCCCCAAATCCAGGTGTGAAAAACTTGTTGCATCTTTCCCAAAAAGACTCATGGCTGTATTAAATCAAAAGGGTGCTTCTAATAAATACTGAGCAAAGGGTCTGAATACTTAGGACCATGTGATATTTCAGTATTTATTTTTTAATAAATCTGCAAAAATGTCAACAATTCAGTTTTTTTCTGTCAATATGGGGTGCTGTGTGTACATTAATGAGAAAAAAAAATGAACTTAAATGATTTTAGCAAATGGCTGCAATATAACAAAGAGTGAAAAATGTAAGGGGGTCTGAATACTTTCCGTACCCACTGTATATATATATATATACTCGTGTTGTGTTACATATTTTGCACTGTCCATTGAGCGGACCTGACCTGACTTACATTTCCTAATGTACTGATTATATTCTGTATAATTGAGTATGTGACGAATAAAAAAACCTTGAACCTTGATCTCTGTCAACAGCGAGGGATTCACATGTGATAAATGCAGGGAAATAGTTAGGCTGACAGAGATCTTAGAACTAGATACACGCAACCAAACTTTAGTTGAGGATAGTAAGAATGTGAGGGCTATAGATACGGCTTCGGATGCGACTAGCTCAGGGAGTCCTGTACATTATTCGGTTCCAGATGAGTCGTGCAGCAGGGCAATTGGGTGACTGTGAGGTGGCCTAGTCGCAGGTGAAAACAGCGCTCTTCCGTTACAATTAAAACATTAAACAGTTTCTCCCCACTCAGTGATGCACCCAATGAGAAGCCTAATGAAAGTTCTCTAGTTATTGGTGATTCTATTGTACGGAACATGAAAATAGAGACACCAGCCACCATAGTCCATTGTTTAACGGGAGCCAGAGCACCTGACATCTTGGCAAATTTAAAAGTGCTGGCTAATGCTAAACGTAAATTCAGTAAGATTGTTATCCACGTCGGCGCCAATGATGTTCGACTTCGCCAGTCGGAGATCACTAAAAATAATTTTAAAGAGGTGTGTGAACTTGCAAATACGATGTCAGACACTGTAATATACTCTGGCCCGCTCCCTGCTTACTGGGGCGATGAGATTCATAGCAGACTGTTGTCACTCAAGGGCTGATGTCTAAGTGGTGCCCGCAGATTAACAGATTTTATAGACAACTGGACGAGTTTTTGGGGCAGACCTGACCTGTTGAAAAGAGATAGTCTTCATCCCTCCTGGGGTGGTGCCGCACTTTTCTCTAAAAATTTGGCACATAGTCTTAGAGTTCGTACTTGTCTAACTGGGGCCCAGGTCAGGAAGCCGACAGACTGGCTAAACCGACCGTCTGCTAGCCGCCTCACGTCACAGAAGTCAGTTAATTCTCAGCACATAGAGACCCTTTCACCTAGATATCACACCATAGAGACTGTGTCTGTTCCCCGAACTATAAAATAAAAAAAACTCCAAACCATTTTATGAGCAACAACTTAATTGATGTTCAAGAAATTAAAAATGTATATAAAACACAGAAAATCAAATGATAAAGCTTGACTTATTGAATATCAGGTCCCTTTCTACGAAAGCACTTTTTAAAAATGATATGATCACTGATCATAAAGATGTGCTCTGTTTGACAGAAACCTGGCTAAAACCAGATAAATACATTATTTTAAATGAGTCTGCCCCCCATTATTATGGTTACAAAAATGAGCCGCGTCCAAAAGGCAAAGGGGGAGGTGTTGCTACAATTTATAGCAATACTCTCAGTATTTCTCAGAAGACATGCTTTAAGTATAACTCTGAACTAATGGTACTTCATATAACATTATCTAGAGAAAAAAGTATCAGTGATAACGCCCCTGTGATGTTTTTACTGGCTACTGTATACAGGCCACCAGGGCACCATACATACTTTATTAAAATAATTTGCTGATTTTCTATCAGAGTTAGTGCTGGCTGCCGATAAAGTCTTAATTGTGGGTGATTTTAATATCCACATTGATAATGAAAAAGATGCATTAGGATCAGCATTCATAGACATTCTGAACTCTATAGGGGTTAGACAACACATGTCAGGACCTACTCATTGTCGAAATCATACTTTAGATTTAATACTGTCAACTGGAATTGATGTTTATGGTGTTGAAGTTCTGCAGAAAAGCGATGATGTATCAGATCACTATCTAGTCTTGTGTAAACTCCATATAATGTAGCTAAAGCTGTAAATTAAACTCCTTACAAATATGGTAGAACCATCACTTCTACCACAAAATATTGCTTTGTAAGTAATCTTCCTGATTTATCTCAATTCCTCAGCACATCCAACAGTGGACTCCTTTACTCTAAAGTAATATTAAGGAAAAGAGACCAACACCGTGAAATAATAAGCACACTCGCGCCCTAAAGAGAGCAAACAAAACTAGAGTTACTTGGTATTGCTTGGCGGGAGTGTACCCTATCCTACAGAAAAGCATTACAAACTGCTAGATCTGATTATTGCCATTCGTCATTAATCGTCATTGTCATTCGGGTATGTCCCCAAAGCCTTTAAATTGGCTGTTATTAAGCCTCTCATTCAAAAAACCACAACTTGACCCCAAAGATCTAGTTAATTACAGACCGATCTCGAATCTCTCTTTTCTGTCAAAGATACTAGAAAAGGTAGCATCCTAACAATTACAGGTGCTGGTCATATAATTAGAATATCATCAAAAAGTTGATTTATTTCACTAATTTCATTCAAAAAGTGAAACTTGTATAATGTATACATTCATTCCACACAGACTGATATATTTCAAGTGTTTATTTTAATTTTGATGATTATAACTGACAACTAATGAAAACCCCAAATTCCGTATCTCAGAAAATTAGAATATTGTGAAAAGGTTCAATATTGAAGACACCTGGTGCCACACTCTAATCAGCTAATTAAATCAAAACACCTGCAAAGGCCTTTAAATGGGCTCTCAGTCTAGTTCTGTAGGCTACACAATCATGGGGAAGACTGCTGACTTGACAGTTGTCCAAAAGACGACCATTGACACCTTGCACAAGGAGGGCAAGACACAAAAGGTCATTGTAAAAGAGGCTGGCTGTTCACAGAGCTCTGTGTCCAAGCACATTAATAGAGAGGCGAAGGGAAGGAAAAGAAAAAAGTGTACAAGCAATAGGGATAACCGCACCCTGGAGAGGATTGTGAAACAAAACCCATTCAAAAATGTGGGGGAGATTCACAAAGAGTGGACTGCAGCTGGAGTCAGTGCTTCAAGAACCACTATGCACAGACGTATGCAAGACATGGGTTTCAGCTGTCGCATTCCTTGTGTCAAGCCACTCTTGAACAACAGACAGCGTCAGAAGCGTCTCGCCTGGGCTAAAGACAAAAAGGACTGGACTGCTGCTGAGTGGTCCAAAGTTATGTTCTCTGATGAAAGTACATTTTGCATTTCCTTTGGAAATCAGGGTCCCAGAGTCTGGAGGAAGAGAGGAGAGGCACAGAATCCACGTTGCTTGAGGTCCAGTGTAAAGTTTCCACAGTCAGTGATGGTTTGGGGTGCCATGTCATCTGCTGGTGTTGGTCCACTGTGTTTTCTGAGGTCCAAGGTCAACACAGCCGTATACCAGGAAGTTTTAGAGCACTTCATGCTTCCTGCTGCTGACCAACTTTATGGAGATGCAGATTTCATTTTCCAACAGGACTTGGCACCTGCACACAGTGCCAAAGCTACCAGTACCTGGTTTAAGGACCATGGTATCCCTGTTCTTAATTGGCCAGCAAACTCGCCTGACCTTAACCCCATAGAAAATCTATGGGGTATTGTGAAGAGGAAGATGCGATATGCCAGACCCAACAATGCAGAAGAGCTGAAGGCCACTAACAGAGCAACCTGGGCTCTCATAACACCTGAGCAGTGCCACAGACTGATCGACTCCATGCCACGCCGCATTGCTGCAGTAATTCAGGCAAAAGGAGCCCCAACTAAGTATTGAGTGCTGTACATGTTCATACTTTTCATGTTCATACTTTTCAGTTGGCCAAGATTTCTAAAAATCCTTTCTTTGTATTGGTCTTAAGTAATATTCTAATTTTCTGAGATACTGAATTTGGGGTTTTCATTAGTTGTCAGTTATAATCATCAAAATTAAAAGAAATAAACAAAAATATCAGTCTGAAATATATCAGTCTGTGTGGAATGAATGTATACATTATACAAGTTTCACTTTTTGAATGGAATTAGTGAAATAAATCAACTTTTTGATGATATTCTAATTATATGACCAGCACCTGTATATTCCTTCTTAGAGAAATATTATATCTGTGAGGATTTCCAGTCAGGATTTAGACCTTATCTCATAATACTGAGACTGCTCTCATTAGAGTGACAAATGACCTGCTCTTATCATCTGATTGTGGTTGTATCTCTCCATTAGTGCTCCTGGATCTTAGCGCTGCGTTCGACACTATCGATCACAACATTCTTTTAAATAGACATGAAAACTTTGTTGGCATTAGTGGAAGTGCCTTAGCATGGTTCAAATCGTACTTATCTGACCACCATCAATTCGCAGCAGCGAATTAAGAGGTATCATATCGATCACAAGTGCAGTATGGAGTACCTCAAGGCTCAGTACTAGGGCTGTTACTTTTCATGCTTTTCATGTTACCCTTGGGAAATATCATCAGGAAACATGGGGTTAGCATTCACTGTTATGCTGATGATACCCAGCTCTATATTTCTTCACGGCCCGGAGAAACACCACATTGAGAAACTTATAGAATGCATAGTCGATATGAAAAACTGGATGACGAATAATTTCTTGCTATTAAATTCTGATTTAATTATCGGACCTAAAGACCACACAAGTAATTAACAGGGCTCTAGACTAACTTTTTGCACTGGTTGCACTGGTTTCTTAGGTGCACCAGCACAAAAGTTAGGTGCACCCAAATTTTCATTTAGGCAATATTGACTAGTAAACGATTAACTAACAATCTGGTCAACATAAAGTTCTTTATTTGAAGCACAATTCTACAAGAAAGGTAACTTACTGAAAAAGTGTTGGTGCTTAAAGTGCTTCACTGAGCTGATATTTAAACTTAAAACATCTCAAGATAAATTAAATAAAAATAACATCTAAATTAAGTGTTTTAAGGGCGTCAAACTGAACTTCTCGTGGCTCAATGTCTTATGGACTATCCTCCATTGCAGTCACATGTGCCTCGGATGGCCAACTCCTGTAGTTTGGCCTTCTTGATCTTTGGCCTTGGTTAAACCAGCTGGCCACACTCTCTCTAGCATCAACATCTTCCAGACTTGGCCCCTATACACTAATTAGTGACTGATTAGTGACTAAAATAGTGACTGAAACACATCCCTTTAAGAATACATAACCAGCTCTCCCTTCCAAGAAGCTAGTCTGCACAAGAATCCTAATTTATAATTGTATTTAGCCGTTGTCTGATGAAATCAAATACACACAAGACAAGATAATTCAAGACAATTCCTGTGCTGTGATTTCGGCTATTTTTGCATGTAAACTTAGAGAAGCAATAATATCTGTTTTAACTGAACGGGCTGCTCCTCTCAGACGCTCACTGAACAGAGCAGATGCAGAGAAAGAGCTGCATGCACGCTGATCTCGCGCCGTTGCGGCAGTACCAACGATCACAGAGATTCGCTAAAGTTTGTCCAAGAAGTTGCTAGATTTGTCACTAGTAGCTTTTTTGGAAAAAAAGTCGTAGTGGGGGGGGTCTCTACTACTCACCTCTCTCTGTCTGACTGCAGTAGCACACGCATTTTCAGACGTACACACACGTACAGGAATATCTGGACCATGGCCAATCAGATGGGGGTCCGCCCTTTATTATCTCTGATTGGTTTGGACCACGATATGGGCCTAATGTGTGTCTGTTGTTGAACCACAGGGAGAATTTTTTTTTTCTCGAATGGCTGATCGACCTCAGATTTTTTTTAGTCGCACCATTGAGAAATTAGGTCGCACTCTAGAGCCCTGATTAACTAGAACACTGTCTAACACTTAATGGCTGCTCTCTCGATTCTTCATTAGTCAGGAACCTAGGTGTGCTATTTGATATCAATCTCTCCTTTGACAGCCACATTTCTAGCATTTGTAAAACTGCATTTTTTCATCTTAAAAATATATCTAAACTGAGACCTATGTCAAATGCAGAAATGTCAATTCATGCATTTATGACCTCAAGGTTAGATTATTGTAATGCTTTATTGGGTGGTTGTTCTGCATGCTTAATAAACAAACTACAGATGGTCCAAAATGCAGCAGCTAGAGTTCTTACTAGAACCAGGAAATATGACCGGTTCTGTCAACACTGCACTGGCTCCCTATTAAACATCGTATAGATTTAAAAATCTTGTTAACTACTTACAGTATAAAGCCCTGAGTGGCTTAGCTCCTCAGTACTTGAGCAAGCTCTTATCGCATTAAGTCTTTCACGTCCGCATCTCAAAACTCTGGCCATTTGATAATACCTAGAATATCAAAATCAACTGCGGACGGCAGATCCTTTTTCCATTTAGCGCCCAGACTCTGGAACAATCTTCCTAACACTGTTCGGGAGGCAGATACATTCAGTCAGTTTAAATCTAGATTAAATACCTATCTCTTTAGCCTGGCGTACACATAACACACTAATACGCTTCTAATATTCAAATCCGTTAAAGGATTGTTAGGCTGCATTAATTAGATCAACCAGAAACATCCCATAAAACACAATGTACGTGTTACATCGTAAGAAGATTGACATCTATGCTAATATTAGTATTTTTCTGTCTTATTCCGAGGTCACCGTAGCCACCCGATCTGGTCCTTATCCAGATCAGATGGCGGATCAGCACCTAGAGATGACCTCAACACAGCTCTGAACGTCAGCGGAGACCAGGACACCTAGATGAGCCCCAGAGACAGACCCCAAGTAAGGACCTCGTCACCTAGACAGCCATTGGGAAAAGACCACTGGAACTAGTGGAGCCCTTACAATCTGACTTTGCTGCATATGGAACAAACTACTGGTTCGTGTGGCCAGAGGGGATCTGGCCCCCTGACTGAGCCTGGTTTCTTCCAAGGTTTTTTTCTCCGTTCTGTCAACAATGGAGTTTTGGTTCCTTGCCGTTGTTGCCTCTGGCTTGCTTAGTTGGGGACACTTCATTTCCAGCAATATCACCGACTTGATTGCACAGATACTATTTAAACTGAACTGAGCTGGACGATGCCATCACTGAATTCAATAATGAAATGCCTTTAACTGAAAAATGAGCGTTTAATCTTGTCATTTTACATTAGTGATACACTATTTTCCTATTTTGATAGTTGCTTTGTTAGTTCCTATTTTGATAGTTGATTGTGTTTGCAGTTGCTTTGACACAATTTGTATTGTTAAAAGCGCTATATAAATAAAGGTGACTTGACTTGACACACGGATAAGACAGGGGTAAATAAACAAAACAAAAAAAAACATTCCTGAGCCTAAACTTTTTTCACGGGTGGGGGTTTGGTATATATTGACACATATGCAGGGTTATTTAACACCAACAACAACAACAAAAAAACATTATTTAAATGATTTTCCATGAAACTAACTAAGGCTTAGACTACTGAAATTGTTTTGTTCAAAATAAATATTTGTAAATTAAATACTAGGAAATTAACATAAAATAGGAAATATACAAAGACAGCTTACTACAGAAAACTACAGTTCTGTTCAATTAATAACAAAAACAAATATAGCTGCAAGCAGCAATTACCATGGTTCAAGCAGTTAAGGCATATAAGCACATAAGGAAAAATATTTTGTGTTAACATGGCTGTAACCACCTAAATTAATGATTAAAAATAGCATTTTGGGCAAATGCAGGTAATTTACCAAATAATTATTGGGATATTTAACATTTATGACTGTTACAGCGCCACCTATGATCCGATGTCCATGAAACTACGCATGCTTGTTAAGAGTCATCAGTCACATGTTTTCACCAAGTTTCGTAAGGTTTTTAGTTTTTCTTTATGTTTTATAGGCTTTTGGGTATATGTGGCCACACCCCTTTTGTAAATGAACTCATAAGATAACCAAGGGACAAAATTCTATATTTTTTTGATAATTATTGATCTAGACAGTACAGCATATATTACTGCATCAAAACATTTAGGACAAGTTCTAAATGTTTTGATTTGTGTGTACAGAGTACAGCATATATTACTGCAGTGGTTTGATTGAGATCAAAACATTTAGGACTAGTTCGCAAAAGTAGGTTTTAAAACTATTTATGAATGTTTATTGAATGATTTGACTGACAGGAGCATTATGAGGAGATCAATCAAATTATATGCATAGTGTGTGGATGTGTGAAACACCTGTAGTATAATTCAATAATGGAGGACTGTTTTATGGTGAGACTTTCAAACTGAACCTCCACAGATACACATCAAAAGCGGACTCTGCGGACAAGTTTCATTCCGATCGACCTCTGTTAACCATGTCTAATAGGTTTAATAGGTGCTCAATGTATTTTTTGAGATACGCTAATGTACTCATAGACTCTTATGGCACATTGGACAAAGACACTGCGCATACCAATTTTCAAGTCAATTGGACTAACGCTTGCACAGTAATAGCTGTTTTTTATGTTTTTTCAATCTTATAGCGCCGCCAAGTGTTAGAGCTGCACATTTTTGTTTGATTTGACCAAAAATTTAACACACACACGTGTTCCGAGTTTGGTGAAGATTAGAGTTGAGCCGGATACTCGGCTGAAACGAGTATCCGGTACGGATAAAGCACTTTTGCCGAGTACGAGTATCATACGAGTAATACGAGTCAATATCTGTGCTCGGATTGAATAAAAATTCTCATTGGGTAGCTGACTGTGTCTGCGTTCTGTGATAGGCTAGTCACAGCGCCCCTCTCCTACACACATACAGATTTATTGTGTTGCTGTGTCCCGCTCTACTCACTCACACACAGAACACTGAGAAGAGAAGAGAAGAGAAGAGAACAGCGAGTTCTCTCTCTCTAAGGGGCCGTTCACGTATCGCGCCTAAAAACGCGTGGAAAACGCTAGGCGCGCTGCTTTCTCCTTTTTTCCAAAGCGCTCGGGCGGTTGCGCTCCGGAGGCGTTTGTCGTTGCTAAGCAACCATCAGCTGCGCTCTCCGTTACAAGAAGGAAATTTTGTCACATGACCTGCGGTGCGCTTGCGGCATTCTGAAAAGTTGAGATGTTTTTATCTCAATGCGGCGCGGACGTGCCTGGAAAAAACGAGCGCGTCGCACCGCGACCGCGTCGCACCGCGACCGCGTCGCTTCCATTATGAGCGCGCATACCGCGATATCTGTATTTGAAGATAACGAACATTTGAAATAACGAACTTGAGCGCGCAAATGACGCGATATGTGAGCGGCCCCTAACTCTCCCTCAGTCACTCAGGTTTTCGGGTTTTTCCCGTTAACGTTTAGGGTTTCTTCAGCTTCAGGTTTGTTTTTTACTTTGGTTTGTAGTACTTACTTATTAACCAGTAGAGTTTTGGTAAACGTGGGGTTTGTTCAGACGTGGTGCTTGGTAGAATGCGACTTGCGTCTCTGCCTGTCGGAGATTTGTTTTTCTTTTTTAAACCGTCAGCTGGCTCTAACCAGTTTTTTTTACTTCTAGTGAAGATATCTAACTTTGTACACACACACACACACCTCACACACTGATCATAAAAAAATGTTATAGAATTTTTGTGAAAACTTTGTCAAATTTTACTCCATAATTGCCCTGTGTTGTATTCATTGTTGCACTTTCGAATGTTTTGGGATCAAAACCATTGCCCTATTGCAAAATAGTTTTCACCAATAAATATAACAATTTCTGATTCGAAATTTCGCCCATTTCAAGACAACCCGACCCACTTGTTCTGGGCCCCGCCCAGAAAAGGTCAGGTTAACAGTGCTCTGAGTCATCCCTAGTGTCACATTATAGAATTTTTGTTTTGTCAAAAATGCCCTCCACTTTCGAATGTTTTGGGGCCCTATTGCAACACCGATTCGAAATTTCGGTTGTTCTGGGCAGAAAAGGTGTTGGTGTGTCTGTAGAGGTTGGTCTGTAGAGGAATTTTCAGATGATGTGTTTTTTTTTTTACCTTTCACTCTCAATAACCCAATGTGCCTGTGGAATACCCAGATACAAAGCAATAACAAAAACATTATCCTTAAACGTACACATTGAAATACATTTAGACATTCATTCATTCTGTCAAGCTCTACAAAGAAACAATAAAATGGTATTAAAAAGGGGTCACATTTTGAGTTTTCCTTTAGGTTTTATAGGCTTTTGAGTACATGTAGCCACACCCCATTTTCTAAATGACCACGTTATAGATAACCAAGGGACACAATTCTATTTTTTTTGGATACTTATTGATCAAGAGAGTCCAGTGAATATTACAGCAGTGGTTTGATGGAGATTGAGCAAAAAAAACCTAGGACTAGTTCGCAAAAGTTGGTTTTAAACCAAGGAAAACATGGGTCAAACATGCCCACCAAGTTTAATTCCGATCGACCTCCGTTAACCTTATCTAATAGGTGCTCTAATAGGCAGATGGCAGCCATGTTTTTTGAGATACGCTAATGTCCTCATATACTAGTGGTCTTCAATGTTTTTCAGGGTAAGGGCCCCTTAGGCAACAGAGACATGGAGCAGGGACCCCCAATACAAAATGTGACAAGCAGAGCTATATAAAGCATAAAGCCTTCGATATTAATAGAAACTATTAATATTATGATTAAGAATAAATTATATGATGTTATACTGCATGTATATTATGTTAAGACAGTAGGTCAGAACTATGCACATTGATATTGTTGCATATGCATCACTGCCTGTATATGACATTTTATTGTTAAAATTGAGAATTATGCATTAAAAAAAACAACGTTTAGATAAAAGTCAGATGAGCATTTACATTTATCTGAACTTCAGCTATAAGTTTATTAAAAATGCACATTTTAATTTTAGGCTATACTGTCAAATGGACAAATATATATTTACTTAAACTTTAGCTCCAAGCTTACTAAAACTTTATATTTTATTTTTTACTGTGGGATGGAGCAGCAGCTCCATGACAAGAGTGAGACATGTAAGATTATTTACATGGCATTAATTTTACAAATAATTGGAATGGAATTTTAAACAAGTACGTTGATACGAATATTGTTTTTATCAATCTTATTAGCTTGATTTTGTTTAGATGTATCTATTTTGACATGCCATATTTTTGTCCCGTGCTAGTATCATGTCTATTGCAGCTTCAGAGTGAATCATGCATTTAGATGTCACTTCCAAAACACTGCAGCGTGTAATTGGCCGTCGCTCCTCTTAGCAGCATGAAAAACAATACTTTTATTCAACGGATTACAGCTAGGCCTATATATAGCTTCAAGAGTGTGAAAGGCCAATAACTTTACAATCACTAAAAAGCTGTCACTCATCTCAGTTCGAGATTTCAGAACGTTCCATTAAAATCAGTAAAGTTGTAGTAGCACGTACCGATTAATGCTCGGTTCACAATTACTAAGTTACTGTGTGAGATTTCTTGGAACATAAATCAGAAGACCAAGGTCGACCCACTAGACTAGAGCAAAAGGCAGCAGAGGACATCAAAATAACAATGAAACAAAATAAATACTAGGACCACTGGGATGCAGTTACTCAAAGAAAAGTTAAGTGTACTGTTCTGAGAGATTGTTTCTTTGAATAAATTGTAATCCTTTTAAAAGTAAAATAATAATAGTAGAAATTGACAAAACCCAATTATACTGAACAAAATTATAAATCCAACACTTTTTTTTTTGCCCCCATTTTTCATGAGCTGAACTCAAAGATCTAAGACTTTTTCTATGTACACAAAAGGCCTATTTCTTGCAAATATTGTTCACAAATCTGTCAAAAACGGTATTAGTGGGCTGTGTAAAGGGCTCCTTTGCTGAGATAATCCATCCACCTCACAGGTGTGGCATATCAAGATGCTGATTAGACAGCATGATTATTGCACAGGTGTGCCTTAGGCTGGCCACAATAAAAAGCCACTCTAAAATGTGCAGTTTTATTACAGCACAATGCCACAGATGTCGCAAGTTTTGAGGGAGTGTGCAATTGGCATGCTGACTGCAGGAATGTCCCCTAGAGCTGTTACCCATGAATTGAATGTTAATTTCTATACCGTAAGCCATCTCAAAAGGCGTTTCAGAGAATTTGGCAGTACATCCAACCGGCCTCACAACTAGGGCTGTGTGATATGGACAAAAATAAACTATGACGATTTTTTTTTTTTTTTCTGATTTCGATTTTAATCACGATTTTGACACAAACAGACATGCTTTACAGTTATAAATGCATTCTGTGTGAATTTGAAACATATTTCCAAAGGAAACCAATAAGACCTTTCCCAAAAAGTTGTAACATGTCTCTAGAACAGACATATGGTAAAATACATATATATATATATATATATTCTATGTATATGTGAGTAATCAAATCCAACAAAACAACATGCAACCAGAGCATGTGAGCGAATCAAATGTTCAATATTCTGCTTTGTGTGTGTGCTCAGTCGTTCACGGCCAAAGCAAACGCTCCCCTAATGTTCCGCTCACGCTTACCGGTAAACTGAATCCCGTTCAAATCACGTGCTCACATTAAATGTCTCCAGTAAGGTCTCCAGTAAGGTTATAGGCTAAAAACCAAGTCGCCTATAAGTCGCATTTTATTATTTCATTCAGAAATAGCCCAACACGAATTACAAACATTATAATAAACACTGTAAACATAGCTAGGCTATTTTAGTTCCCCTCACTCCATAACAAAACCTTTCAATTAACAGTAGGCTAGAAAATAACGAATTAAAAATAAGAAGCTATAACGACAAACCAAAACTAATTTAGGCTAAAACAAAACTGAAACCAATGTTGGGTCTCTCCTTCAACACAAAATCAAATGTTCCCGTATTAGAGGTATTTAAATGCCAAAATATTATTTACCTTTTATTTATGCCCTCCCTTACAATAGCCAACAAAATGTTTTGCATAACTTCACGGCGGTACGGTGATAACGCTAAACAGCACAGATTTGACTACATATTTAAACAGAGCAGTGTGTGTTTTTTCCATATGTTTTAACGGTTGTTTTTATAATGATAATGAACAGGCTGCATTGTGAAGGTAGAATGCTTAAATGAGCGCATGCGGCGCTGGAGCAAGCACTGGATTTATTCCCCTTCCAACAGTGGAAGCAACTCCTCTTGGTCATGAAGATAATCGGAATTGTAAAAGGTCTGCTTTTATTTGTGTACATTCACAATAAAAAAAAGAATCTTTGCTTTTTTGTAAAATAAGACAAAAAAAAAAAATAGAACGCAGCTTTCTGCCGTATGCTTTAATTTCGCGCAGCACAATAATGAACAAATTCTGCAAACTCTAAAAAACACTGGGTTAAAATCAACCCAATTTGGGCTGGGTAAAAGAGTACATTTGGGGTTAATTTTACCCAGTAAATTTGATTGTTTATTTAACCCATCATTAATGGATGATTTAACTCAGCTAATGACTTTATTCGTTTCTATTATAATATTCACTGTTTTTTTTCTTTTTTTTACTTTATGCATGAAATAATATTTACAGATTAACTTAGATCCTCTAAACTTCTGTAAAATACTCCAGACGTGATAACTTCCTTTATTTCTCATTTGCTTGTTTTTATAAGCTATAGGCCTACACATTGCCTATTTAATCTAGTTAAACAAATATTAGAAGTAAAGATTAAACATTAAACTGATGTAATTCACGAGTAAATCGACCACTCTGTAACTGTGTTTCCACCTTAACGGCGCTGGCTCTCACGCCGAGCTGGAGTCATGTTCGGCGGGAACTGATCACGGATAAGGCTGCCGCCCTGCGCTTCACTCGTGGACGAAATGAACTGCGATTGCCTTCATAACCTGACCAAAAACAAACAGTAAACAGCTCTGAGGACATATTTTAACATCCAAAGTATTTGTGTTCTGTATCTTTATAAATATACTCGTTTATTTTATGCAAAGCATCAGACTCTTCATCATGCAATAAAAAAGATGCGAGCGACGTTCATTTAGTGATTCACACCGCGAATGTTGCTCTGCATAAATTTGAATGATATACTGCCCAGAAACAATTTTATAAATAAAATAAAATGTACACAAACTACCCAAACACTGAACAAATAACCCCAAAAAAATGACCCAAAAGGCTCAACCCAGCATTTAGGTGAATTAAGTTTTTCTCTGCTTGCAGAAGTGCTGCAGGTGTGTGATGTAATATGATATGATCAGGTGAATCCTCATGTTCTGTTGTTTGCTGCTTTTTACACATGTGAAATTAATCGCCGAAAAACAGATGTTAGTATTGTTTACAGGTCACAGATACTTATTCTTTTTAATTTAATTCAGTACTAATTTAAAATATTTGTCGGTTAACGGTTAGGAAAAATAACCGAAATGAACATCCCTAATTTAAATGTATAAAATTAAAATTCTTAATTTAAAAACGTGACTTGTTTTGAAGCCACTTGGAAAACTTTCCTAAAGAATTTAATAACTGAAGTAGTATACTTTTCCATTAAAACAACGCTTCATATTCAAAACACGCACACAAGATGAAATGCAGATATAGAATTTCACAAAATACTTATCAGGCCCATGAAAGCACACACAAGATGAAATGCACTTGACAAATAATTATTTTGTGGCGTAAATAAAAGAAACACTTTCTAAAATTAAAATAGACCAAAACTGCGGGGAAATGCGGTCTATTAAAACATCTGCCAATCTTCACAGGATTTTAGAATTTGCTTTTAGAAACATTAGCTTAGACAAACTATTGCTTAGCCTATTCCACAGATTCTGGAATTAATAAATTACCAAAGGGGCATTTTGGGCTGAGCGAGCGGCGCTGAGCGTATTGAGCGAGCGGAGCGCAATCTTCAGAAAGACGCTCTCCGCTCTGAAGGAAATATGATCGCTATGCTCCCCGCTCCACGTGCTCTGCATGCAACATGCATTTTTTTTTGGCCACCAAGTCCTTATCCTGTTCTGAACTCATCTTTCCTGTTTCTTTAGCATACTATCTGTCTGTATGCCCGGTCTGTTTTGCTGCATTCTGATTGGTTCGGATAGCATACTGCGGGAGGTTGGGGCGGGGGCGCAGAAAAAATCGTGCTATAAAGCGATTTAGAAATCGCGCAAGCTCAAATCACGATTTAATTCGATTTCGATTAATCGCACAGCCCTACTCACAACCACATGTAACCACACCAGTCCAGGACCAAGATCATCTGAGACCAGTCACCCGGACAGCTGCTGCAACAATCGGTTTGCATAACCAAATAATTTCTGCACAAACTGTCAGAAATCGTATCAGGGGAAGCTCATCTGCATGCTTGTCATCCTCATCAGGGTCTCAACCTGACTGCAGTTCATTGTCGTAACCGACTTGAGTGGGCAAATGCTCACATTCGATGTTGTCTGGCACTTTGGAGAGGTGTTCTCTTTATGGACGAAATCCCACTGTAGAGTAGGGGTCGACCGATTAAGCATTTTACCGATTATCGATATCGGCCATTTTCAAAACAGATTTGCCGAGAATTTTTTATAATTTTTTTTTATTATTATTATTATTTTTTTTATTATGCAAACAAACATACTATTTACAGGTGACATTATTTATTGGTGAATAAATAATACAGGTGAAATTATTTAATGTTTAAATGCACTATTTGGCTCGATGCAGCCTGTCTGAGCTCAACACTCTGTGAGAGTGAGGCGATCTCTCAATCTCTGAGAGCAATCTCCGCCCACCGCTCATCTGATATGTAGGGAGTCACGAGTCCGACCAATCAACGCGGAAAACTGAAGGCAGTCTCACACCGAAAGCACATGCTAACTGGAGCTGCCTCAGTGATCACGCATCAGTTGTCTCTCAAAGGTACAATACGATTGCAATAAATCACAATCCACTACACTGAAGTTGCAAAACACCTCAATATAACCTTTGATGTCCGCGATGCGGAAAATGCAGGCGGAATCGCGGAATGCAGTCATATAATGGAATTTACCGTATAACGTGGAATGTCATGGAATGTGTCGAAGTTTGGATGAATTAATCAAAAGTAGGTCAGTACACTTAAATCGACTCGCGCTATGGACTAGTATCTATAAATATTAAGTCGCAAAAACACTATTTAAATATGAATCCTGCATGTTCTGCATCTCTGTTAATGAATGACACAGACGTGCGGTTTCATTTACTGCACACATACATACTGAAGCGCGTGATGCTCGCGGTGTTTTCAGCATCTGCCGTCTCACTAAATGAGGACATAAATACATGAACATCATCCCCAGAACTGCTCGGAGAGTCACTTGATGAGCATTTGACCGTTTCATTTGAGTAAAACGATCGTCATATCATATATACATAGGCTCAGGGGCGCGGGAACAGGGGGTGCTGAGGGTGCTGCAGCACCCCCTGTTTTTTTCTGTGGGCAACTGTAAACTGTTGTGAATAAAAAAAAAATATAGGCTAAATTTGTTATAATAAAGATTAATTAAAAAATGTATATGGTTGCTCCGATGTTTATAACATTTAGTTTACATTGGCTATTTTGCTATCTATTTATATGTGATCTTCGACATATTTACCATTTGCCCATTAATTTAACAGTTGTAAGAATTAAAGTTATAAAAGTTATTTAACTGACGCAGGGCTATTTGATGCGCGCGTTGCGCACATCTTGTCAAATCAGGCACGCAGCACTGCCAATGCTTGCTTTTATGTTTGTGAATGCTATGATTGTGTTGAAGAATTTGTAGGTTGTGGCTTAAAAGCGGAACATGGAAATATCATGGATGTACTTTTTTTTTTTTTTGTTCTCAGCGATATGAGTCTTTCCCTTCTCCCAAAACAGCTTATAGCTAAAATAGTTCAGTTTTGTATGTAATGGAAAAGTGATTAGACTATGTTTCGTTTTTTTTTTCTTCATAAAGTTAATTTAGAAAAACCTTGGGAGCATTTTTTGTTCGTTAAATGTTTTTTTTCTTTTAAGCAACGACCAAGCGGCCAGCATCAGAGTTGATCGCCTATGTTTGATTAATTTAGCCTTATCAAATCATCAAGACTTGACTAAAATAAAATCGATAGATAGGCCTATAAACAGTTCAAGCATATCACAGTGTTAGATTAAATGTTTAACCTATATAAATGTGCAATATCCAACAGTTTGTGTGGAGAGTGGAAGCTGAAGCGAGCTTTACAGGACATGGAGGATTTTTTTCTTACAGTAAAAACAACTTAAAATACGCCGTGTGATTTTTTTTTTTCCTCATAAAGGTAAGAGTAATATATCATTTTGAACTGTAAAGGGTCTACTTTTATTTGTGTGCATTCACAATATCAACATTGTGCTTTTATAAAATAGGAAAACAGAGAATGCACTTTCTTCCGGTTTTGAACAAGAGGCTTCAATGATGAACCGAAACTCGGCAACTCGAAACTGGCTCAGAGATATGATAAATATATCTATAGAAAGCTTTAAAATACTACTTTAAAACGAAATAATTCAAAGCAAAGCAAAAACTCTTCATTAGCCTATGTAATCCGTTAAGATGCATATATTTCTCTAATGAGGAAATGGCGAGTCATTTTTCCCGTCACCTCACCATCTAAAATATAAAAATAAGGGAAAGCCTAAAACAGGCCCGATTATAATTTGCGTTTTATTTTATAATTGTATTCAATAAAAAAAAAAGTATGTAAATCTTTGTCCTTGAAATTTAAAGGATTTGTTGCAATGCAATTTTGTCTGACTGATAGGCCTATGTGAATTATTTATTGGCCTATCGTTTTAATCCATGCAGCAAATGCTTTAAAAACAGCTTTAAAATTACTTTATTGCATTCCAGATGCTTTTAAAAAAACTTTTCACTATACATTTTAAGGGTTTTTAAGCTTGAATGTAGCTTGAATGTAAAACATTGTTATGAATTCATTGTAGCCTATTCCCATTTGTAAAATAGCTAATTGTTGTCTAACACGATCTCATGAAAGTGCGTAGGCTATAGCACGATTTTCTGTTTCTATTTGGCGTAATATTTATACGCAGAAATTGACTACCCCCCCACAGCACCCCCTACATAAAACACCTTCCCGCGCCCCTGCATAGGCTACAGAAACCTAAAAGGTTCTCATGGCAACCTGTCAAAATATAAGTTCGGTTTAGCCGAATATATTACTGTATACGTAATACAACTACAACAATTATTACAACTTTTGTTGAGAATAATCACACAATACGCTATTTCTTCCGTTTTAATTTTAATAGTAAACTCATTTGTTTGCCAAAAATAAAGTCTAACTCTCATTTGATTAAAAGATAAATTAAATTAATGTTTTATGCCTTCATTTGCACTGTACTGTAAATTAAAACCAACGGAAATGTTGTTGTTATTAAGAGTTTTCAGAATTAAAGACATGTTTAAAAGCATTTAAAGAACGTTTTTTTTGTCAGAGCTCTTGTTATTATTAATTTTGGCATTCATTTTCATTTTTACACCAGACACGTATATCGGTTCAAAATATCGGTTATCGGTCTACTTGATCTGTAATAATCGGTATCGGCATCGGCGCTGAAAAACACATATCGGTCGACCCCTACTGTAGAGGGCAGATGGCAGACAGCGTGTTTGGCGTCGTGTGGGTAAAACGGTTTGCTGATGTCAACATTGTGGATCGAGTGGCCCATGGTGGCGGTGGGGTTATGTTATGGGCAGGCGTATGTTATGGACAACGAACACAGGTGCATTTTATTGATGCCATTTTGAATGCACAGAGTTACCGTGACGAGACCCTGAGGCCCATTGTTGTGCCATTCATCCACGACCATCACCTCATGTTGCAGCATGATAATGCACGGCCCCATGTTGCAAAGATCTATACACAATTCCTGGAAGCTGAAAACATCCCAGTTCTTGCATGGCCAGCATACTCACCGGACATGTCATCCATTGTTCATGTTTGAGATGCTCTGGGTCTGAGTATACGACAGCGTGTTCCAGTTCCTGCCAATATCCAGCAACTTCGCACAGCCATTGAACCAAGCGACCAACATTCCACAGGCCACGATCAACAACCTGATCAACTCTATGCGAAGGAGATGTGTTGCCCTGCGTGAGGAAAATGGTGGTCCCACCAGATACTGACTGGTTTTTGGACCCCCCCCCCAATACAGTAAATACAGTTATTTTAGAGTGGCCTTTTATTGTGGCCAGCCTTTGTGTACATAGAAAAAGTCTTAGATCTTCAAGTTCAGCTCATGAAAAATGATGGCAAAACAAAAGTGTTGCGTTTAGAATTTTGTTCAGTGTAAATAACAATAACCAACAATAGTTCAAAACAAAAATACACATATGAGAGTACAAAACCAGTTCAGTGTATCAAAACCGATTTGCAAATTTCAACATCAATCTTTGAAATTCAACCTCAGTTTTTTTCAATTTCAATATCAGTCTCTCAATATCAAGTTCAGTCTTCAAATCAGAGTCTCAATTCCAATTGTTAATGAACAGTTCAGTCCATGAGAGAGAAAAAAAACGTTGTCTCCAGGAAAATCCAGGTGAATTTGAGGAATTTTTTTTGCAATTCTGTCCTACCCGATCAGAAAAAAACGACTTTTTACTTGGTTTCCAGGTACGAACAATGGGATGGCTTGCCAGTCCAAACCAGGAATAGCAATCACGGCCCAGACAAAATTCAGGATCATAGCAGCAGTTCTTCGAACACTCAAGGAACAGAAAAAAAAAAAAAACGACCAAGGAGAAACGTATCAGAAAAAAAAGGATTTAAGTATTCCTCCAAAAAATTACTATTTAGGCTCTATTTCATCCACTTCTCCTCGCGTCTCTTTCAGTGCTGTTTCTTGTCGCGTCTTTCTCACAGCGTGAATTTATAAGAAATTATATCTTAAGTTATCTCTTAATCGGTTAACAATTCAACACTAAATAATTAAACTGTTTGCTCTCACTCTTGCGTTGTTCGTAACTTTTCACGTCTCTTCTATTCTCTTGCTCGCACGCACTCATCTGTAACTTTCCATCGAAGGCGGAGCTAACCTTTCACCTTACTAATCAGAAATCAGATCATCTCAGAAATCTTTTTAATTATTTTAATTTATAATGATATAGATACATTTAACTATGTGGGGTGGGGATTCTCAGTCTGATAATTTTACAGCAAGAATAAAATAATAATTCCTATAAATATTAGTGACCTAGATGAATAATCTGGGTTACATTGTCTACACTGCATAATGAATCTCTTACTTACAGTGCTCAGCGTAAATGAGTACACCCCCTTTGAAAAGTAAAATTTTAAAGAATATCTCAATGAACACAAAAACCATTTCCAAAATGTTGACAAGACTAAGTTTAATATAACATCTGTTTAACTTATAACATGAAAGTAAGGTTAATAATACAACTTAGATTACACATTTTTCAGTTTTACTCAAATTAGTGTGATGCAAAAATGAGTACACCCCACAACAAAAACTACTAAATCTAGTACTTTGTATGGCCTCCATGATTTTTAATGACAGCACCAAATCTTCTAGGCATGGAATAAAGTTGGCGACATTTTGCCAGATCTATCTTTTTCCATTCTTCAAGAATGACCTCTTTTAGAGATTGGATGCTGGATGGAGAGTGATGCTCAACTTGTCTCTTCAGAATTCCCCATAGGTGTTCGATTGGGTTCAGATCAGGAGACATACCTGGCCACTGAATCACTTACACCCTGTTCTTCTTCAGAAGAACATTTTGGAAAATGTTTTTGTGTTCATTGAGATATTGTTTAAAATGTTACTTTCCAAAGGGAGTGTACTCATTTACGCTGAGCACTGTACATCGTGTCGTTCTTTGTTAATGAGAGAGGATTCAAGAGAGAGAGCAATGAGCATAACTCATCACCGAACAGAAACTCCGGCATTCTGAGCGGTGAGTGATGAGTGTTTGCTAAATTGCCAATAGGCTAATAGTGACCCGTGCTGGAAAAATGAGTCAGAATGAGCAAATAAAAAAATTACTGAGCTACAGCCATTTGAAGACGATAGAGTCAGCAGCTGATTTTGAGAAAAATCGAATTTAAGTTTTAAGAAGATTCCAAAGCAAAATCACCAAGAAACTTTGCATATTTTCCTCATTCTTTTCTTAATAATAATTACTATATTATTTAGGGCTGTAGCTATTGAATATTTTAGTAACTGAGTATCCTACTGAAAACTCCAATTAATCGAGTAATTGGAGAAGAACTGAATATAAAATTCAGTGCATCCCTAGTAAATGGACAAAACGATTCTTCTAGGCACATAATTTGCCTCTATGATTTTTTGTATTCGAGTTACTCGAGCAACTGTAGGAATCGTTTCAGCCCTAATATTATTAAATCACAATGTAGCCATTTTATTTACTTTATCTTTGTTATTAAAAGTAAGAACATATATGCAAATAAACAGTAGTTTAATCAAGAATAGCGAGTGATTCCATCTTTTCTTTTAATGTTTGATTAATATTGAGACAACTCTATCTTAAGACCTATTGTAATGCATGGATCTAATAAAGGGGTGCCCAATAGGTCGATCGTGAAGGCAATGCTGGTAGATCGCACTTTAGGTTAGTGGTTCTAAAAACTAATATGTTAAATAATGTAAATATAAATAACAGTACCATCTCTCTACGTATTATGTGATGTTCTGTGTTTCGGAGCAGCTCAAGCTGTTTCTCATCGCGCTATATGAAATACAGACTGAACGGCGGCTCAAAAAACGGGCATCAGATGCTCCAAACCGCTTGTTCTGAGAGAGGAACTATTCACTGTGGCGTCGAGCCACCTTCAGATCAATGCGTTCAGAATGGTTTCATTTTTAATTTGTATTTTGGTGTGTTTAGTGATTCTGAATGGACCCATATAGTGGTATGGTAGGTTGACTTGTGCTTTTATGTTAAAATTACTGTTCAATTGAGCTTTAAACTTTAAAAAACTTTTAAGTTATCTGCAGTGACATTTTTGTAAAGTATGTTTGCAAAAAAAGAACATGGAATTTTTAAATCCATCTTGAATTTGTTTTGTTTTAAATAAATTACATGTAATTGAAAAGTAATAACAAATTCAAAGGTTTTAGTGAATAGAAAAGTTTGGGCTTGCAGTATTGATTTGTTGAGGAGGGGGTCTTGGAGTAAAACAGGTTGAGAACCACTGCTTTAGGTAAATGCAGGCACAGTTCTACAGGGGTACTATGAATTGAACTTTTATTATTATTTTAATAAAAAAAATTAAGTAATGAAATTTAAAGATACATCCCAACATGCCTTTTTATTTATGTATTTATTTATTTTATTGTTTATTTATTTTTCACTTGGTAGATCTCAGTGAGTTTCTCATTTGAAAAGTAGATCCCCACTCAAAAAAGTGTGGGCACCCCTGATCTAATATAATGTTGCACACCAGATTTCTGATCAACCATTAAATAAACATTTATGTAAGACATAACAGATTATATTTGTGTGAATCTCACCAAGACATATTTTGCAATAATGTAGCCTACTTTATCGGAGATCACGTGCAGGAGGTCGCGTTATGCACGTGCTTTGCAAATGTTACACCCGTGGACTTGCATTGTTATAGCTGTTTTTATGGGGATTTTTTTCAATCTTACAACGCCACCAAGTGGTAGAGCTGCACATTTCTTTTTATTTGACCAAAGATTGAGCACACACACGTTTTCCTAGTTTGGTGAAGATATCTAATTTTGTTCACGAGTTAAACCCTTTTTTATGTAAAATTGGCCCTCCACTTTCAAACGTTGCATCACTGAGTCAAAATTTCTACTTTTTAAAAATAATTATTGATATTCACTGTCCAGAGAATATTTCTGCAGTGGTTTGGTTCCGATCGGGTGAAAAACCTAGGACTAGTTCGCAAAAGTAGGTTTTGGATATCACAAAATCTAGCAGAAAAACTGGACCTCGCAGTAAAAATCAGATTTTCTAGGCTTTTGTACGCCTTGACCCAAGCATTCAAAAAAATTACATTTCTTGAATCTTCGAGAAGCGGTTTAGGAGCTATGAGCGATTTCGCATATTTGTAGCACCCCCCATAGGTGATTGAGTATTTAATAAGATTACACCATGTCCATTCAAGCAAAAGAAGATATGAAAGAGTACTGAATTAGGTGGTTCTCCACTAAGATGCGGCTTTCTGTGTACAAGCTTTGGGTTTTTGCACAAAAAAATCTTGCATAAATATTGAATTGAGTATTTTTTGTGTCAAATTTAAAATAACTTATCCATTTAAATAGGCTAGATGGAAACACAATGCAATAAAAGCCATGGGGCGCAAAGTTTTTGAACTGGATGTGTATTTTTTTTTCTCCATTTAGTACTGCCCTTCAGAAGCCACAGTAGATACTTCTGTTTCTGAGAGCACAAAACAAGTATTTATAGTTTACCCTGTTGTAAAAGTTTCAAATATGCTAAATATAAAAGAAAACCAAAGAGTGTACTCTCTTTAACTGCTCAGAACAAACAAGGACTCATGAACTCATCCTAAAACAACAATGAAACATAAACAAATAAACAAACAGATAAACAACAACATACAATAACAACAGAATAAATAAATACAGAAAACCAAACCAATTACAATAGATTTACATACTTTTTCTTGCCACTGTAATTTTTGTGCATATCACTGTGTAGTACCAATAGAGACCAACTATTCGTCTTGTGCCAAGAAAATATCTTCTAATGGAAAGATAGCACTTAATTTGCTTTAAAGTATTAATTACAAATTTGTATCCTTAATGTTATGTACCAACGATTTTATAAAAACAACAAGACACTTGAGCCTGTCCTATATTGTGAAAATACTAGAGCTACAGCTGAAGAAGCTCAATGCACATCTTAACAATATTCATAATATTACAGCATTATGGCTTAAGCAGATGTGTTTGACTTGCCTTTAATGTTGTCTTTGGCCTCTCTGTGTCTGATAAAATGCAGGATGTCTTTGGGATTTGCCACTCGATCTACAAACTTCTGACTAAAGCGCATAGTGTTAAAAACTTCAAAACCCCCACTATAATCCACCTAGAGAGAGAGAGACACATGATGTAAGATGAAATATGCATTACTTGTATATCACCCATTATTTCTTCAACTGAGAAAACAACAAATAGTAAATCCAGGCAAAGAAATGTGTACACACTCGTAGCCTGATGAGAGGTTTCTCAAGAGTTAGAGAATTTCCAAGTCTCTGTCTCTCTGCCTCTTCAAGCATCTCTTCAACCTAAAATAATAAAACGAAATAAAATATGAATGTCCAGTAATTCCTGAGTGAATTTTTTCCTGAACCTTCACACATTATACATCAATTGTGGAATAATTTTAACAACTCCATCAAAACAGTAGTCTCTTTCTTACAAAAATTCAGCAAACATGTACAAGCTTATACTTTTCACCAACCTGTCACATGAGACTGCAGCAATTAGCAAACCACAAGCCAATCAATTACTGATGGACATTGGTCCCACCCTATATTTTACCTTGTTTGAGAAGCCTTTTTACTCAGATCAACGTCACAAGAAAACTAAATTGAAATTTCCATTTCATGCTGAATTTAAGGACTCATTCTTATTGCCACTTGCTTTGGCACATTAATTTCCCTCTTCTTGAGTTCCGTAGATGACACTGTTGCCTTTTGTTTCTTGTTCAATCTAAAGAGTTCTTGTTCTTAGATTGCATATCTGCAAATGTGATTCTGCTCCAAAGTGTTCAAATAAAGTTAAATAGTTTTAGGACATATTTAATACATAGACCAATAGGATGGATGAAATGTTGTAGTCACTTCATATGACTTTTCTAACAGATCAGTACATTACAGTACATTAGTAACCTGACATAAAATCCGACCTACCAGCGAAAAACCAATAGCAACCAGCCACAACAAAGAAATGTATCCATGTAACTAGGGATGGGCATTTTAAGCAAAAGTAATATATTCGATAATCGCTGGGTATTATTCGATTACTATTCGAAAATCGCCCCCCTCCTGCATGTGAGTGCGCACGTACGCACACAAACACACACAAACAGAGAGAAAAGGAAAGAAACATTCGCTTTCAATATGTATGATAACTAGGGATGGGTACCGAAACTCGGTATTTAATCGGTCTCGGGGCTAAATTATAAAAGACGGAGTATCATAAGCTCTGCGTTACGGTTCTGCTACGGTACTGGAGAAATTAAGAAAACACACATACATTTATTATTGCATATATATACACATTATCTTGCAAACATATCCCGCCAGAGTCACCAGCTGTTTTTAAGCAATAATATTCAAACTCTTGTCTATGATGCATTTTTGCTATTCCCAAATCAGAAGCCATCGCTCAGGGATGAGTTCAGCACGCGCAACATAAGCCCTTTTATGATAAAAGAGAGAACAACCATTAAAACATGTACACTTTAGGCCTGTGGCTGTTATATTAAACTGAGTTTATTTAATGTTTTTTTTAGCTTCTAAAGTTTAGCCGTGTTTCTTCTAACACAACTTCCTTCTCTTCAAGCGGCGCGCATTCGTTCCTCCCTGACCAAAACTTAACATCAGAATCAGATCATCGTCTGTCGATTGTTGTAAAATGCCGTCTTTACAGTTACTAAATTGCTGGAATGTTTGATAATGAAATGTTGGAAGTACAATCCAAGAGAGACCTGTTCCTCAGGCTGAAGTGTGTGTGCGTGTGTGTGTGTGTGTGCGTGCGTGCGTGTGAGTGTGTGTGATGTGTGCGTGTGCGTGTGTGTGTGCGCGCGTGTGTGTGTGCGTGCGCGGCGCGCTCCAACTTCGGGCGCGTCCAAACGATCAAATACACACACAATAAATGGTATTTTGCAGTTTGTTTAACTTTGTTTCTTTGTTCATGTTCTTACTCTATCTATCTTATGTATATAAAACACAAAAAATGCCTGCACACTGCTGCATTTACAAATTGATGTTTTATATTTATTTAATGAAATATTTATTTAACATTTCAGAATATAAAGCCATGTTAATTAACTGCTAATCTATCATAGAAATATATATTTCATACATATATGTGTATGTATGTATGTATATATGTATGTATATATATTAGGGGTGGGCATAGATTAATTTTTTTAATCTAGTTAATCTAGATTAATTTTGGAATTAATCTAATTAATCTGATTAAAATGGCTCATTTGAATTCTGCCGAAGGCTTCAGAATATGTGTGCTACCCAAATATGGCTAAAAGTAAGTCTTTGAGAACGTTTTCTCAAGCCAGGTGACCAGGGGCTCATCTCCTGTTTCCAAAATGATCACAAACTGCTTGAGAAAGCTGTTCTACTATGATAATTGGTGATGAAAATAAACATTCATAAGATTATTTGTTTACTAACTGTTTATTCAGTTAAACATGAATTTTGAACTTAGGCCTACATAAGAGGTCGTGATGAACTGTTTAATTCATTGGGAAGCTTCTTAAAAATAAATGTTCCCTGAAGCAAACCCGGCGGCTTCATAGCTGCATCCATGTTAGCACGTCACGTCTGATGTGGTAATTTCACAGTAACGTTAGGCATACACACAGGTTGAAGCGAGGGTGACACGGGAGTGAATTCTAAGTTCACAGAACCTAAAGCACATCCTGTTTGCTTAAAAGCGCAACGTTCTTGTTATTCTGAGTTATTCACTGTATACCAAAAATGACGGAGATTTTAAGAGCAAGTGAGCGCACCGGAGCCTGTCCTGCGCAAACGCGCTTCCACACAAACACTTCATAGCGCACATTTCTCTAGTTAACATCATATTGAGCGGCCATGTAAAGTTGCACTACATACATCTTTCAGAGGAAAAGCCATATTTGAGGTTGATGAATGATAGGTGAGTGTTTGGATGTCCTGCCCGATTACACTAGACCAGCCGTAACAATCTGTCCATCACGACTGCGACCTCTATTCGAAGACTCGTTTCGCCCCCTAATGCAATCGGCTGTATACTCCGCGCTAAAATATCGGGTAAAGTCATCATAGTGCATAGTATAGACCCAGCTCCCAACCCAACTTTGAGAATAGATAACGGCGATATTTTTTTTATCGCCGATAAGAGTCTCGCGTTAACGCAGCACGTAACGCCGATAACGGCCCACCACTAATATATATATATATAAATAACAAAAAGTATCGATAAGAATAGTAGTACCGTTAAAACCTTAACGATACCCATCCCTAATGATAACAAACTGTTTAATTAATTAGAGAATAGTCTATCTTAACCCAAGCCAATTAATGGTTGTAACGTATGATTGCTGAAACATATTAATATAACATAACCGAATGACGGCATTTATTAAAAGAACAGTCCGTCGATTATCAACTGCTCATTAGGCTAGGATATTTCTATTTGAAAAATTAGCATGAACATTCATATTATTTAAAACAAAAATCTTAACAGTTTGATGAATTCATCAATGAATATTAGGCTTAAAGCATATTGCGCGCTAAACAGAATATTATTCTTAAAACATATTACACGTTAAACATATTGTGAACAGCTTGAATGACGGCACTTATGTGAACATTAATTGTAACGTCTGTCTTCGTAACAATAACCTATTTTATATATATATATATATATTTTTTTTTTAATTAACATGTTCACATGCTCGGGAAGAAGACGGGAGTGCAATCTCTTCACAATTAGTCCGGGGAACTTTTAATTGAAACGAGGAAACAAATATAGAGCCCTGCGGCTTCTCAGAATTCTCTGCCGGAGTCCGACCAGAGCCCGTGTTTTTCTCTCTCTCTCTATCTCTCCTCCCCATTACAAAGCTGCTGCTACAGCCACTAAAATAGTTCCGTTTTGGTTTTTAATAGCAAAGTGGTCATTATTTAGTTTCGTTTATTTATTAATTTAATTCAGAAATATAATTGGAACATATGTTAAATTCAAGTTTTTGTTTTTTAAAATACCAAGCGGCCAGTGCGAGTTTGTTCAGTTTATCCTTCTCAAATAAATAACTAAATAAGATTAAGATTGTCATAATATTTTAAGAATAAAGTCAAAAGTACGATAATAAAATCATCTTATTATGTCACAATGCGTGAAGTTAAAGTGAAAATTACACCTGTATACTCCAGCATAAAAAAAAAAATCTGTGGCATCCACCCTGTCATTCTTCACATTTAACACGAAAAACAGCACAAATATTTTGGTTATCAACCAATAACCAAATTATCAACCAGTGGAATATTACATTATTCTTTCAACAAAAAACTAATAATTTGAATGCAGCGAGCTTGTCACGTCTTCATAAGTGGGAAGCAGGACAATTCCAATAACACGCGAAGGTAGCAGAGAAGCGCTCTCGCACAGCGCAGTGCATCGTTTTGCTAACTTTATGGTTTATTATTTCGAGTTGTTTGGGATGCTGTAACAAACGGCCCTCTCACAATATATTGTTATAACAGGTCTATTGTTCACGCAATCAGGCTGCACGTATCAGAAATTCCGTGCTCCGGCGCGGATACACTACACGTGTGCCTCGCCCGAGTCCAACTGAACCGCACTCTGGCTCCACCTTACAACCAAGCCAGGTTCTGCTAAACAAACCACGCAGAACGCAGGCACGGAGCAATCACATTAGTCAAACGAACAGGGCTTTGGGGCTCAGACACGCTCGGGCATGGTTCAAAAAACCCAGTGTGGGTACACCTTTAGAAAATAATCGCACAACCTAATCGATATTCTAGAATTAAATTGACTAATCGAATATTCGAGAATCGTGACCCATCCCTACATGTAACATGTAAATCTATACATCTGATGTTAAGAAAGCATCAACATTTGTATTGAGTAACTTCATTTGTCCAGTTACTACTGGTTTTTAATAACATGTTTAATTGCGTTGCATGTACCTTCTCCTGGCAAAAAGCCATGACTTTGAGAATGATGTTGGGTTGCTCTGGGCTGAAAAGGTCAGGGTGCTCTGAGAGTGTCACATCCTGAATGAAGAACTGCCTGACGGTCTGTAGAGGAATTTTCTGAAGATTCATTTTTTTACCTTTCACTCTCAATAACCCAATGTGCCTGTGGAATACCCAGATACAAAAAAACAACAAACATATTATTCCATTATCCTTAAACTTACACATTGAAATCAATGTAGTCATTCATTCATTCTGTCAAACTCTACAAAGAAACAATAAAATGCCATTAAAAAGGGGTCATGAATTGAGAAATCAAATTGTATCCTATACAAATATCCTGTAAGTGTCAGAACTTAAAACATCCTCATTAGTATAAAAACAGATGTTATTGAAAAAGACCATCCATGTAGAAGATCAATACCTACTTCTACATCATTGCCTCCCAAATATAGGAGAGATGTAAACTCATGATTACTTCAACCAAACGAGCAACAAAACTATATAGATTAACATTAGCTGTTTCCATCACACTGTTTTGAAGTACTGCATCAGAATGAGTAATGAAAATTCAAAAAAAAAAAAAAAAATCTTGTTTTTTGACTTGTGCAAAAAAGGGTTTCATGTGAATAATGGGAGATGGCAACAAACTTACTGCATAAATTCCTCCATGCGCATCAAAAAATAATGTGACTGCGAGACAGGACAACATAACTAGGGATACAACAATATACATTTTTTTTCAGAACCGATACGATACTGAAAATTCTGAGGATCGGCCGATACCAATCGAATCCGATACCAGCACAGTTTTTTTTTTGTTATCAATGTAGAATTTCTATACTTTGCTGCGTTAACCTGATCATCACTCTTCAGTGTGTTAAACACTATCTATTACAGTGTTTCTCAGCTGCTGGGTCAAAAGTGCTGGGTATGCAGCCCAAAAGTGGGTTCGGCGGATTGTATAAAGCCAAAGAAACGACATCAACAAAAAACGTAATTCTAAATGCTGAGACTTTTATTTTAAAAGATGTGCATGAAAGCTGTTGAAACTTCTGTCAGATGCAGTTTAAGTAAAGAAAGAGTGCCTGAGAAAAATGCGCTGTCCTGATTCAGTATATGCGGTCAGATGAGATGTTGACCGGTTTAATGTCATTGTCATTATTCTATCGTTACTTTCGTAACTTGTTATGAAATAAAAAGACTATCACCTCAGAAAAAACGAACTATCCTGTCCTGTCAGATGTTATACTGTGCTGGTAGCACGCACCCTTCTATAGCACGTGCGAACGCGGCGCCGCGCTGTACATCACTTCACTTAAGTGCAGAAACTATGAGCATGCAACACGTGAAATAAAAGTACAGTACCAATAAATCACATAACTGGTACTGTGTGTGTTAGCTGGGAATGATTTGCATGAAGGTATGCTATTCATTCTATTCAGGAGCAGTTTAATTTACAGTCACCTTGGTTGTTTTCATAACCCAAAAATACAATGTTATTTTCACTTTGTGTCATTTTGGCAATAAGTTTAAATGATGTGGTGGCTCATACCAACTTAATTGTATTAACAAAAATGTGTTTGGGACTGCCATTTAATAGCCTTACCTTATAGGCTGTTTATTCAGTCATATTCTTAACAGTCTTAACTAGGGCTGGGTATCATTCCAAAAAAATCAATATCGATACCGATACCTTGAGTTCGATACCGGTTCCTGAACGATACTTTATTCGATATACATTTTATGAAATCAGTTTTACTAAGACTCCATTATCTCAAAAAAGCTTTGGTTTAATTTTTTCAGCTTGTTAACATTTATACAGACTCAAAGCCTCATCTTCCTGAGCCACTGCACAAAAGAACAAAATATATCCAACACAGTAAATCAGTGCAAATAGTTTTCAGTTTACACATCTGTTAAGCTACGTTTAGACTAGTGCAATTTTCGATTTATAACACATAGACAGAATCATTATTTCTATTAATTTATTCTACGTTGTTAAAGACTTCAAGAAATTGCAAATTTTATACACTTTCATAAGTGGGTGTTTTATTTTCTTTCACTATATGTTTTATCATTAAATTCTGTGTTGTAGTACGTCTAATTATTTTAATGCATAAAAAAACAACTTTGTTTATTCAAATTTATTCTTAAATAGGCTTATGAAATGTTTTATTTTTCCTCGGAAATTCTGTGTTCTATATCTGGTTTTCAAATTAAGGCATAAAACATTAATTATTGAAAATCAAACTTGATTTATTTTGGCAAACAAAGGGGTTTACTATTAAAATTAAAACATGAAAGAAATGTGATCATTTCATCATGAGTGATCATCACTTAAAAAAATATATGTTTTAATAATTTTAATAGTAGCCTAGTAGTAGCAGTATGTACATTCTGCTGAACAATATTAATATATTTCTGCCCATTGTCATCAAGAGAAACCTAACTTTTATTTTGACAGGTTGCCATGATTACCTTTAAAGTTCTGTGTGTATATATTATGCTAATTTTAGTCTTACTCAAATCAAATGGTAAAATGCTCATGAAGTGACTCTCAGAGTAGTTCTGGGAGTGTTGTCAGGCCTCTACTCTTACTTTTTCTTTTAGGAGGGCCTTCTAATCAATAATCTAAAATTCTGATTTAAAAAAATTAACCTTCCTCTTACGAGGTGATATTTGAGTCCTTAATGTGATTTACAGGGAATCTTATTTTTAGCCTTTTGATGGCATTTTTCTAAATTAATTAAATGTAATATTTTGTCAAATTAAAAAATATATTTATATATTTATAAGCTTTTTAACATTTTTAATTAATACAACAGAATAAAAACAAGTAGAATAAGGATAAGTTAAATTAAATCCAATAAAATTAAATCCATATTTAAGAAATACATTTGTACTAGAGGTGGCACAGAAGAACACAAAAGTGAATTGTAGGTTTATTTTAAGATATTTAGTGAGGCTCAGAGGTTGCATGAGTGCAATTAAATTCATGTTGAGGTTAATGTTTTAAATATACAATTTTGAATATAGATATCAAATTATTTAAATAACAGAAAAGATACATTCAAAATTTAAACTAAACCTGCCAGCGGGTGGTGGCAAGTAATTTAATTGATTTGTTCGATCGGCCAATTAATTCAGGAACGAAGCATCTGACTGTCTTTATGAACGGGGAATCATGAATCACTGACTTACTAGATTAATTTAAAAACGCAGTTAATTCATAAACAAAACACTGCTGTGTTTGAATGGAGATGCACAGCGGCTCAGCTGTGACTTTGCCTGAAACTATTTTAGTTGACGAAATAGAGCAAAATAAGGCAATAGTGTTGTAGTCAGACAATATAAGTCACTTAATATTAACTTCTTGTTTAATGAAATGTTGTATTAAATCAATATTACATTTGCAAGCTGTCACTTTGCTTAGTTCATCGTGATCTCACAAAACTCCACAATAAATCAACAAAGCTCTCTACACGGCGGCGCGACTCTGCCGATCAGCGCGTCAGGAAGCAGCAGACAGAGCAGCGATCATGTATTCACCCTGTCGGAGGACGAGGTTCAGAGGGAACTAAGAAGAGTGAACGTCAGGAAAGCAGCCGGACCTGATGGGATTACTGGCCGCGTTCTGAGGTCCTGTGCTGATCAGCTTGCTGGTTTGTTTACATCCATATTTAATGAGTCCCTCGCTACCTCTGTTGTTCCCACCTCATTTAAAAAATCTGTCATAATCTCTGTGCCTAAGAACAGTAAACTCTCTTGCCTGAATGACTATCGTCCAGTTGCCCTCACATCGACAGTCATGAAGGTTTTTGAGAGACTTTTAAAGAAACACATTTGCTCCTCCATCCCTGCTACTTTGGACCCTCTTCAGTTTGCCTATCGGCCAAATAGGTCTACTGATGATGCCATCTCCCAGGTACTGCACTCCTCCCTCACACACATTGACAGCACAAATGGCAACTATGTCAGGCTGCTATTCATTGACTATAGATCAGCTTTCAACACTATAGTCCCCACCAAGCTAGCTGTCAAACTCTCAGACCTCGGCCTAAACACTTCACTCTGTGACTGAATTCAAGACTTCCTCACCGGCAGACCTCAAGTGGTGAAAGTCGGCCAGTTCACCTCCAACTCAATCACCCTGAACGTAGGAGCCCCACAGGGCTGTGTCCTGAGCCCCCTGCTCTACTCTCTATACACCCACGACTGTGTGTCCTCTCACAGCTCCACTTCTATTATTACATTTGCTGATTAACATGTGGTTCTGGGCCTCATTTCCAACAATGAGACCGCATACTTGGGTGAGGTAGAGAGACTTACATCATGGTGCCAGGACAAATGTCTCTCTCTGAACGTGAGCAAAACTAAAGAGATTGTCTAAAGATTGTAGACTTCAGGAAGAGACAGCAGCGGCCCTACACTCCTCTTATGATCAGTGGGACCCCTGTGGAGAGGGTGAGCAGCTTCAAGTACCTCGGTGTAAACATCTCCGAGGACCTGACATGGACTACACACATTCAGACTCAGGTTAAGAAAGCCAGGCAAAGACTACCATCTGCGACAGCTGAGGAAATTCAGGGTCTCACCAGCTATCCTGAAAACTTTCTATTCAGGGGCCATAGATAGTGTACATTGATAGTGCATCTCAGTGTGGTATGGTAATTCCTCGAACCAGGACTGCAAAGCTATACAGAGAGTCATGCGCTTAGCTGAGCGCAACTCAGGATCTGCTCTCTTCTCTCTGCAGGACATCTACCTCAAACGCTGCAAAAGCAAAGCTGCTAAAATCATCAAGGACTCAAATCACCCTGGTAACCATTTTTTCACTTCACTGCCATCTGGCAAGCGCTTCAGGAGCATGGTGGCAAAAACTGAGAGACTGAGGAGGAGCTTCTTCCCTCAGGCCATCAGGCTCCTAAACGCAGTCTCATAACATCTACATAACATCATAACATCTACAGGACTCAATTTTATAAACTGTAAAAACATCCATTATTCTCCATCATCCGCATTGCTGCTATGTGTACATACCCGGTACAACCTATTTGCACATTCCTCTTGCACATCTGTGTTTATATTAATATTTATTAATCCACAGTATACTGTATTGCACATTTTATCTCATTGCACATTTTACTCCTTATTCTATTTTATTATTTGTTCCTATTTTCATTTTTATTCTCACCTATATTTATATATATTCTCTTATGTTATGTTTCGTTGTTTTATTTTATTTTTTATTTTTTTTGCACTGTCCATTGAGCGGACCTGTCCTGACTTACATTTCACTACTGATTATACCCTGTATGATTGTGTACGTGACGAATAATAAAGAACCTTGAACCTAAATATTTTTTCAGTCGCACACAGTAGTATTCGTATACTGAAATGGTCACACTGTAGAGCCCTGTTTGTTCATGTGTTTATGTCCTCATTTAGTGAGACGGCAGACGCTGAAATTGCCGCAGGCTTCATACTGTCTGTAGTAGGGTTGTGACGGTGAGGACATTTTTCCACCAGTTAATCGACGTGTCACACCGGTTATACCGGTATCACCGTGGTGGGGGGTCATCTGAGTTTTCCCTCTTTTCTTCGCTTTTTTTTGGTTTTAAATACCCTGTAAGCGCCATGCGCGTTTTACTTTGACTTTCATATCAGCAGCAATGCGGCGTCAAGCAGTTGGTTGTTTTTAGATATTTTTAATTTTCCCTCTTTCCCTAACTTTCCTTTGCTTAATTAAATAGCTTATAAAAGCACCATGCGCATTTTACCTTCACTTTGAAGAAATTAAATTTGCAATAAAATGCAACTTAGAACATCAAACTTTTATTAACAAAATGAATAAAAATACACCATGCTATATGCCTAATATAAAATTACAAATAATGTACACGAAGTTTAAATATACAAAACTAAAAATCAGTTAAGGAACAAACAATTATGAAACAAAGAAGAAAGTTTGCAGGAATGGCATACACCTTGATGTAAAATAATGGGAAAAAATCTGACTGTTTAAATAAAAATCAGCAAATACTGTGGAACCAAATAAAAGCGAAACAAATGTTTTTTTTTTTTTTACATAATCACTTAGTTTGGGTTCCCAAACTGTTGATCGCGATTTAGGTCAGTGATTCTCTACCAGGGGGGTGAGAGATAAAACTCTATATAAATATAATACATTCACTTATATTATGACTCGCATGTTAAGTAATGTAAAAAATATATAGGCTATAAATAAATAACAGTACCACCACTCTACGTATTCTGTGTTTCGGGGGAGCAAAACGTTTCTCATTGTGTGTAATACAGACTGAACGGTGGCTCAAAACAGCTGTATGAGCATATGATACTCAAACTACAGCTCTCGGCTTGATAAAAGAAGCCAGTGTCACACTAGTAGACAAGTTTTGATGGGCGACTATTGGAATCAAGGTAAAGCTGATTACGGTGACATGATCGTGCATTAGTCGTGCGTTATGTCCGTTATAAATGATGCGCAAATGAACCATGTATGTGCGCTCTCGGCTCACATATTTCTGCTTGAATACACCTCAGTATATTCACATAGTTGAATAAGCGAGTGTTTTATAACGGATGGTCACGTGTGTTGGAGAAGTTTGTGAGGATCAGTGGTGTTTATGTGCATACGGGAATCAGATGCTCCAAACAGCTTGTTCTAACAGAGGAACTACTGATGGCGTTGTGAATAGTGAATAATAATAAAAATAAAAAAAGAGTCATCTCTCTTTACGTGATAAATGAAATCGAATCTGTGATGTAGAGGTCTGCGCCGGATTTTTATAGTCCCTCTCCCACGAGGTTTTATTCCGCTCCCGCGATATATTCAATATTTGTTCACATTTCTGATGAAAGAGAGAGATAGGCTAACAAATAAAAGTTAATCTGCACAAAATTGTATTTATTTTATTCATCTTGTCAAGAGTCTTGAATTTATTGACAGAAAAATGTCAACAACATTTTGCTGCCAACACGGAATAAAGTGTCACAGAGAGAGAAGAAAAAAGTTATACAAAATTGTAATTGTAGAGTAGGCCAGCCTTGAAAACATACGTTTCTCCCAAACCCTGCGAGACACAACCTTCCTCCTCAGCTTGCTTAAAATACTCCTCTAGAGAGGGGTCTTCCCTTTGTAGCTCAGCTAGAATGTTAGGTATGGTAACATCAGAATCTGTTAGTTCAGGTTCCCCCAGACCTAGCTCAACATGGTCGGTATCACCATCAAATCTCTTCACCTCCTCCCTACGTCGCTCTAACCTCTCTTCCTCAGTGGGCTTAGGCTCTGCCTCCATGTCAGCAGTTGAAAAAGGCATCTCATTACAAGTTTTAGACTCTGTCTCCTGTCTTATACGCTGGGTTTGGGCTCTCGTAACTACACCACCCCAGACGGTGCCCTGGACTAGATCTGCCAAAATAGAATAAGGAGTAAATCCGTGCCCAATGAGATAAAATGGGGTAGGGAAGACTAGTAGCTACCCCCACTCTGGATCAGATAAGGCTGGAAAGAGTACTGTGAATCTCAATATATACATCTGCTGTGGGCAACTCTGTAAAAGTCTATCTCCATGAACATTACAGACAATTTTACTTAAGTACAGAGCAAAAGTACCTATGTCTAAAAATATACTCAGTGAAGTGAGTAAAAAGGTTTGCCATTAAGCAAGATGGTTATCTGAGTAAAAATTACTGGGTTATGAGCATTTTAACAATGGGAGGGAGGAAAAGATGGGATTACCAAAGGTGTCAAACTCAGTACCTGGGCACCCAGCCCTACACAGACTGGTGTTTTTACCCTAATTTTTTTTCAAGGGGCAAAGGGGGCTAGTGTGACCAGGTTCTAAACTAATCATTTAGGCTTATTTGAAACATACAACATCTGCCCTGTTAGAATGTTGCCCCATTGGTGCAGGGCCTTAGAGAACTATAAGTCTTATTGTGGATGGGCTTGGCCCTCCAGTAACACCCTCCAGGGTTTGACACACCTGTGGATATGGGCCTATAAATCTCAAACTAGTGTTTAATTAAAGGAATCAGTTATTTAGAATAATAAGAATTTGGGCTGTTACCAGGCCATAAAAAGTCATAAAAAAATTCGTCTTTGCAATGAGAGGAAACACTGAAGCTTTCCATACTGAAGGTCATAATGTATTACACACTGACATGAATGCATTTAGCCACGTCAGTTAAATTGAGAAATATGCTTGTTCATAAATAAGACATAAAATGGTGACCCTACCATCAAAACCTAAGGGTCCATTTTCCTAAAATGCGATTTATACTCATCTGGCAGCGGCATAAATCATTCGTTTCGCCTGTTGTAGTTCTGTTATGACAGGACAATATTTGAAAATCTGGAATCTGGGTGGTATCACAGCATTCCAGAACTACAAGGAAAATCCCTTTAAAGTGTGGCAGTGCAGCAATTAAGCTCTTAGTTTTGATATATTTACAGTCGGAAGGACTTTCACAAAATATATTAATGAAACCCGCACCAACTCTTTAAGCTTCAATATGCTGACAATGTTCTTGGCAAAAGGTCTTAAAAAGTCTTAAATTTGACTGACTACCCATACAATGTATTGTTGGCTATTGCAGAAATATATCCCTGGCTTAGGTATCATGGTTTGGCTCCAGCCAGGTTACAAATATTAAATAGTCAGTTTGAAATTAAAACCCCAATCCCCTAATAAATCAAAAGAATTACCCCTGCCAGGATGTAAGATAGAACCTGCATACCGATAGTTTCCAGGGCCTTTCCGTGCAGCAATATAAGCCTCAACGAGTGTAGCAGCTTCGATGCAACAGAATCATTTAAACGGTTAGGGATTCCTCCAGGAACAAAACACGTCTTTGACCCAAGTCAGAGACGCAAAACTTGTACTTCTGGAATTATTTTTGTTGAGTACTCGAAATAAGCAAAAACAGGTATTGGTGTCCAACACTAGAGTCTCCATAATAACATCTTGCTTGTTGCAACTGCCAATTTTTACCCATTTGCCGAACAAATATTTGAGGTGGACGTAAAGTTATCAGGGACCAATGTTTCGCGAAAAACGGCTCTTCATGGGATGTTGACTCAGTCTATAGGTTAAATCATATTTGGCCAAAATTGCCTGTTTGACCGCTTCTTATCTTCAATCCTGTGTCAGTATAGGTTCTAAACGCATTTTAACAGACTGAACATGCAGTGAAGAAAGCACTCCAAATGCACGCGGATTTCCCAGTCAACAACGGGATTCTCAAGGCGTATAGCCCAGTCCTGCGCCCCACCGCTCTGGCCATTTCGTATAGTTACTTCTTATCACTTCAGACGTCTTTCAAAGGTAGTTAGAACGCAATGCCCTTCAATGTGGACATCACACGTTGTCCTCCAATCTTGCCATATGTAGTTCGAAGCGAACGTATTCCATCATAGTGCTCGAGCTGGCGAGACGTAAATTTAAATTGTAGTAGTATTTACAGACGTATATGATGTCCACTCGCCCTGGTAAAGTGTTCGCAACGCAATCCAGCTGAATATGTTCTGAAGTTGAAGTAAACTTGAGCGGCTTTCCCCTGCTCAGGAGTAGGGACAATGGACACTTGTAGGGATGCTGTTCCCAATGTGAACCATCTCTTTCTCTTGTCTCTAATGGAGCACACTCTAACGAGCTGATATCGCATGAAACTCTCGGTGTGTTACATACGAGCAAGACTGAAAAATATGTGAGCGGTGGGGCCCGAGGACTGGATCTGAGAACCACCAGATGGTCTATCTAACGTACTAGATTTCAGCACATTGTTTAGCTGAACCTTTAGTTGGTTTTTGGCAAAATCCTGATAATGTCAAATCCACCTCTTAAAACTCACTGCCCTCTATATTATCTCAGATGATATTGCACACCCTGACCGCTCAGCTTTTTGGCGGCATCATGATGAGCAAAACCTTTTGTTAAACTGTCAAAGCTTCATTTTAACACCAATGCTTGTTAGTTTACCTTACCAGGGCTATCCTACATGCTTCGAAGGGTGATACCACTTGTCGAGATTTTATAAGCTGGCCCAGCTCGGTCTCCCGAGGAAATAAGCTTACACTGCATAATAAGCTGGTCAATATATGGTTCAAGGTTCAAGGTTTCTTTATTTCCTTCGAGTCACTTCAGCAGATAAATTATACAGGGTATAATCAAAAGTGAAATGTTTCCAGCTGGGTCTGCACCAAACGTCAGTCTTGTCCGCTCATCTTTCTTGTGATTTTTAGACAGTTTCTTCTTCTGCCCATTATTTGCTGCAGTTGTTTCCACTGAGCGATTTTTTTTTACTCAGTAACGATGTGTTTTAAAATGTAGCGAAAATAAAATACTTCAAAATTAAATTATATAAAAGTAACACCACACAAGAGTATATATATAGGTAAAAAAAGAAATAAGAAGTAAAATGTGCAATAGAATAAAGAAAAGTACTCAATTACAGTAAACCAGTAAGATGTGCAAAACAAATTGGATGTGCAAAAACATTATCCACCTCTGCTGGACTTAATAAATATTAGTATAAACAGGAGGGATGAGAGGGATGTGCAAATAGCGGGTTGTACTGGGTATGCACATATAGCGGCAATATGGATGATGAGAATATGAATGTTTTTGTTATTTTTTTTACAGTTTATAATAATGAGTCTTGTGATGTTATGAGTTTGTAGATGTTATGAACTGAGTTTGTGTTAAGGAGCCTGATGGCCTGAGGGAAGAAGCTCTTCCTCAGTCTCTCTGTCTTTGCCATCAAGCTCCTGTAGCGCCTGCCAGATGGCAGTAAACGGAAAAGATGGTTACCGGGGTGGTTTGAGTCTTTGGTGATTTTAGCAGCTCTGCTTCTGCAGCGTTTGAGGTAGATGCCCTGCAGAGAGGGGAGTGTAGATCCTGAGATGCGCTCAGCTAAGCGCACGACTCTCTGCAGAGCTTTGCAGTCCTGGTTTGTGGCATTATTATACCACACTGAGATGCACTGAGTCAGAACACTTTCTATGGCCCCTGAATAGAAAGTTTTCAGGATAGCTGGAGAGACCCTGAATTTCCTCAGCTGTCGCAGATGGTACAGTCTTTGCCTGGCTTTCTTAACCTGTGTTTGAATGTGTGTAGTCCATGTCAGGTCCTCGGAGATGTTTACACCGAGGTACTTGAAGCTGCTCACCCTCTCCACAGGGGTCCCACTGATCATAAGAGGAGTGTAGGGCTGCTGCTGTCTCTTCCTGAAGTCCACGATCTTTAGCAATCTTTTAGTTTTGCTCACGTTCAGAGAGAGGCAGTTGTCCTGGCACCATGATGTAAGTCTCTCCACCTCATCCAAGTATGCGGTCTCGTCATCGTTGTTAATGAGGCCCAGGACCACAGTATCATCAGCAAATTTAATGATAGATGTGGAGCTGTGAGAGGACACGCAGTCGTGTGTGTAGAGAGAGTATAGCAGGGGGCTCAGGACACAGCCCTGTGGGGCTCCTATGTTCAGGGTGATTGAGTTGGAGGTGAACTGGCCGACTTTCACCACTTGTGGTCTGGCGGTGAGGAAATCTTGGATCCAGTCACAGAGTGAAGTGTTTAGGCCGAGGTCTGATAGTTTGACAGCTAGCTTGGTGGGGACTATAGTGTTGAAAGCCGAGCTGTAGTCTATGAATAGCAGCCTGACATAGTTGCCATTTTTGCTGTCGATGTGAGTGAGGGAGGAGTGCAGTACCTGGGAGATGGCATCATCAGTAGACCTATTTGGCCGGTAGGCAAACTGAAGAGGGTCCAAAGTAGCAGGGATGGAGGAGCAAATGTGTTTCTTTAAAAGTCTCTCAAAAACCTTCATGACTGTCGATGTAAGGGCAACTGGACGATAGTCATTCAGGCAAGAGGGTTTACTGTTCTTGGGCACAGGGATAATTACAGATTTTTTAAAGGGGGTGGGGACCACAGAGGTAGCGAGGGACTCATTAAATATGGATGTAAACAAACCAGCAAGCTGATCAGCACAGGACCTCAGAACGCGGCCAGTAATCCCATCGGGTCCTGCTGCTTTTCTGACGTTCACTCTCCTTAGTTCCCTCCGAACGTCGTCCTCCGACAGGGTGAAAAGATCGTGCTCTGTCTGCTGCTTCCTGACGCGCTATCGCAGAGTCGCGCCGCCGTGTAAGAGCTTTGTTGATTATTGTGGAGTTTTGTGAGATCACGATGAACTAAGCAAAGTGCAGCTTGCAAATGTAATATTGATTTAATACAACAGTTCATTAAACAAGAAGTTAATATTAAGTGTAGAGTGTAGAGTGTAGAGGTCTGCGCCGGATTTTTATAGTCCCTTCCCACGAGGTTTTATTCGCTCCCGCGATATATTCACTATTTGTTCACATTTCGATGAAAGAGAGAGATAGGCAACAAATAAAAGTTAATCGCACAAAATTGTATTTATTTTATTCATCTTGCAAGAGTCTTGATTTATTGCAGAAAAATGTCAACAACATTTTGCTGCCAAAGGAATAAAGTGTCACAGGAGAGAAGAAAAAAGTTATACAAAATTGTAATTGTAGAGTAGGCCAGCCTTGAAAACATACGTTTCTCCCAAACCCTGCGAGACACAACCTTCCTCCTCAGTTGCTAAAATACTCCTCTAGAGAGGGGTCTCCCTTTGTACTCAGCTAGAATGTTAGGTATGGTAACTAGAATCTGTTAGTTCAGGTTCCCCCAGACCTAGCTCAACATGTCGGTATCACCATCAAATCTCTTCACCTCCTCCCTACGCGCTCTAACCTCTCTTCCTCAGTGGGCTTAGGCTCTGCCTCCATGTCAGAGTTGAAAAAGGCATCTCATTACAAGTTTTAGACTCTGTCTCCTGTCTTATACGCTGGGTTTGGGCTCTCGTAACTACACCACCCCAGACGGTGCCCTGGACTAGATCTGCCAAAATAGGGACATCCGTGCCCAGCAAAATGGGGTAGGGAAGACTAGTAGCTACCCCCACTCTCATCAGATAAGGCTGGCTGTGAATCTCAATATATACATCTGCTGTGGGCAACTCTGTTCTATCTCCATGAACACAGACAATTCACAGAGCAACCTATGTCTATCAGTGAAGTGAGTGGTTTGCCATTAAGCAAGATGGTTATAGTAGGCTCTGGGTTATGAGCATAGGTAGAGGAATGATTAGGACGGGGCACCCAGCACAGACTGGTGTTTTTTTTTTTTTTCAAGGGGCAAAGGGGGCTAGTGTGACCAGGTTCTCTACAATTAAAACATACAACATCTGCCCTGTTAGAATGTTGCCCCATTGGTGGGGCCTTAGAGGTATAAGTCTTATTGTGGATGGGCTTAGCAGGGTTTCTGTGGAGTCATAAAACGTCTTAAATTTAATAATAATAATTTTAGGCCATAAAAAGTCATAAAAACGTCCGGATTTTCCATACAAGGTCATAAATTACATTTAGCCACGTCTTAAATTGATATGCTTGTTCATTCATTGGTTCTACCATCGCCTCCCCTAAAATGCGCTGGCAGCGGCATTCATTCGTTTCGCCTGTTGTAGTTCTGTCTGAGGAATCTGGGTGGTATCACAGCATTCCAGAACTACAAGGTCCATGTGGCAGTGCAGCAAACAGACTTGTCGGAAGGACTTTCACAGAAACCCGCACCAACTCCCAAGCTTCACTGACAATGTTCTTGAAAAGGTCTTAAAAAGTCTTAAATTTGACTGACTAAACACTGCAGAAACCCTGGCTTAGGTATCATGGTTTGGCTAGTGTTATGAGAGTTTGAACCAACCCCAATCCCCTCAGAATTACCCCTGCCAGGATGTAAGATACCTGCATACCGATAGTTTCCAGGGCCTTTCCGTGCAGCAATATAAGCCTCAACGAGTGTAGCAGCTTCTGCAGCAGTGGAGGGATTCCTCTCTTTGACCCAAGTCCTTACTTCTGGGTTGAGTACTCGTAAGTATTGCTCCAACACTAGAGTCTCCATAATAACATCCTTGTTGCAACTGCCAATTTTTACCCATTTGCCGAACAAATATTTGAGGTGGACGTAAAGTTATCAGGGACCAATGTTTCGCGGGCTCGGGATCTCAGTCTATAGGTTTCATATTTGGCCAAAATTGCCTGTTTGACCGCCTTATAATCCTGTGTCAGTATAGGTTCCATAGAAACAAAAGCACTCCGTGCTTTCCCAGTCAACAACGGGATAAGGCGTATAGCCCAGTCCTGCTCTGGCCATTTATAGACTTCCACCAGTCTTTCAAAGGTAGTTAGATAATGTTCAATGTCATCGTTGTCCTCCAATCTTGCCATGTAGTTCTCGGTCCATCACTCGAGCTGGCTTCCCTGTAGTAGGAACCCCAGCCCTGGTGTGTTCAAAATCCAGCTGTATCTGGTTGACTTGATGCTGGAGGACTTTGTAATGCTGTTCCCAACGTGCCATCTCTTTCTCTTGTCTCTAATCACACTCTCGCTGATATCGCATGAAACTCTCGGACATACGAGCAAGATTTGTGATGGCCCCATCTCCACCAGATGATGTAATTTCAGCAGTAGCTGAACCTTTAGTTGCTCCCTGTCCCACCTCTTGCTCACTGCCCTCCTCAGGCTGACCCCTCAGCTTTGGCGGCATCATGATGAGCAAAAATATTCCAGCTTGTTAGTTTACCACCAGGGCTTCCCACTTCTGTCATTGTAAGAATTGGCCCAGCGGTCAGAGGAAATAATTACAATCAAGCTGGTCAGAGGTTTAGTGGATCCCAAAAAGGTGGTTTATTACCGTGAGGTGTGAAAATAATTACTGGTCACATACTGAAATACAAACAAACAAAACTGTACAAAAGAAAACTGCAACAATGTGCAAAGAAAGGCTACACCAAATACTTTGGTCCAATTTGCAACAGGATCTCTCCTTTGGCTTTCACAATCAGCCCCCGTTTAAGCTCTGTAGCTCCTTATTTATAAAAGCTAGCTCCCACTTCAGACTGTACCAAATGCACAAACAGGGTCCACATATACAATACATTATACACAGAAAAATATAAACGATTGAAACATTACACATATACACAAATAACAATCTGTGTAAACCCCTGGGTACTTAAAAATACCATATAAAAATGAATAATGGAAAGAAAAGTAAAGAATCGTTCAGCTGCTATTCCCCCTTCCCCCGGACAAAAAACCCTGCTTCTTTTTCTTTTCATTTGTCTTCATTAAAACTTTTCAGATTCAAATTAGTAATTAGCCTATTATTTTATTACTCTGCGCTAGGGTGGCCACCCTATAAATCTGTTGCAGGACAGTAGATGTGATTTTGTGGGACAATGCGGTACAAAACAGATACATTTATACTACTACTATTATGCGATGTAAATACTGATTTACATTAGCTGGCATATGCACCAATGTATGTATTTGCCAGTGGATGCCCCACACTCCAGATTGCGTTTATTGAACTCAGGAGAGAAGATATTTTTTGAGCGCACGCATGTAGATCTGGCCTACAGAAAGCGGGTCCGTTTTCTGTGAGAGTGAATGAATCCACTTGCGAGCAGAGAAATTTGCGCTCAAACATTTAATGCACTCTCACATAGGCTAATACGCTCTGGACATTTGTCATTACAATAACTCCATAGAAACCGCCTCAAACAAGCAAATAGTTTTTTAAACAGAATGGAGAATATCTTTTTTCCATCGTGGAGCACTTATGAGGTCCGCTTTATTCCTTTGAGAATACAGGAACATGCAGTCGCCATAACCGAAAAACCCCACACCCCTAATCCTACCACTGCGTATATATGCAACCAACGCCATTTCTGTGTATAAATAGAACACCAAATAGAAACAGAAACTTGTGTTACTGACACATTCATAATTTACGATATAAAGCTGCATAGATTTTTATTTTTAAGAAAATAATTTGCTCTCATGGGCCACATAAAATTATGTGGCTGGCCGGAATTGGCCTTGAGATTGACACATGTGCCTTAAGACATAATTGGCTCGGTTTATATACATTTTGTGTCATAAAACCATTTTGAGACGCAAGTACATTAAACCACTCTTAGACTGAGTCGCGCACAGCCGCATGAAAAACAACTACACAAAGTATGCATCAGCATTTGAAATTAAAAGCAGCCTTCTTTCAGTGAGGTTCATATTTTAAATATATAAATCCACTTCATTCCAAACCACATAATTTATGACTTCATCGAGCATTTGTAAGGAAAATACAGACGCGCGAGACCGCACGCTTCAAGTGTAACAAACAAAGCGCGCGTCTCTCTCACAGCACATCCTGTGCAATGAAGCGTGTGAATGCCCTTGTAATTCACTTCAACCTTTCCGAACTTTAAGAAATATTATTTTACAGAAGGTTTGAGTGGTGAGGAATTGTAAGCAAGCAGAATACTGACGTTTCTAAAGCAAACTTAGCATCATCGCACATCTGGTTAAAAACTAAGCTCAGAATCGATTCAAAAATTCTCAGAATCGATCCAGAATCGTTGGGAGAGAGAATCACTTTCCTGCAGTGTGACATCTCCTACGACAACCGTCAAACCAAGAACCAATAGGTGCGCTGAACCTGATGACGCAATTAGCTAATTAGCGCGACAACTTCAAACCACGAAAATGTAGAAATGAGTCAGGTGGACAGTACAACTGGAAGAAAAACTTATTGAGCTATGGAGGGAAAAGGAGTGCTTGTATGACGTGTCGTCGCAGCTCTACCATGACAGCGTTAAAAAGGAAGCGGCTTGGAGAGAGATAACGCTGGAAATACAAATTTCAGGTGAGATAACATACCTCGTTTTAAAACATGAGAGTTTCACATAACATTACCACTGATTCGATAAAAATTCTGATATATTTTGTATGACTTTTATCTTTCGTTTTATTTTCATTCCTTTAATAAAAATGATAATTTACGTTGTTTTGTAGCATTGGAAGTACAAACACGTGCATCATCACTTCGCACCCAGTTCTCCAAATTATTGCACCCCAAACCAAGCGGAAGTGATAACATATGAAATCGTAAAATAATTTACAGTTGAGTTCAGACAAATTAAGAAAATGGATGAATGAAAAGTACCATCTCCAATATTGTTGTCAAAAGGTAAAATATGTGAAAGATAAAGTTACGTTTTTAAAAAGAAGCATGAACACATATTACAGTGCACCCCATAAACACAATCAAGCCTTCGGAAATAGCTGATTGGCAGTCACAAGGCCAATGGCACTCAAAGTGCACAAAAAGGGGGTTGGAACGCGCCCTGTATAAGCAGTGCTGAGCAACATACCCCAGAATCTTTCAACCAAAAAAGAGAGCTTATGAAAGACCTGAGCAAAAACAACATGGCATAATCACATAGTCTTGCTCCCCTATCAGGGAACCGAGGGAAACCCTTGATTTTGCGTAAAGCTAGCTGACACTATGGGGAATGTGTATATGACAAGATCATGCAATGTTCCAATTATTACACTTTAATATTAGATACAGGTCTATGGGTCTATGTTCTTGTTGGAGATTATTGCTGTTTTTGAATGATGTTACCAGGTGCCTGTTCGACCACAACAGAAAAAAGACTATGAATTGTGCTTCATGTGCACAGTAACTAAAAAGCTGAATAAACTGTTGCATTGATATTATACACTACGCATCAGTATATTTTTCCTTTGTGTTATGGACATTTCAACGTGAAGTGCTGCACGCTGTGACTTCTTGTTGCTTTAAGCATGTGGTTGGCCATTTTGGCGCAAACAACAGCACTGACTCCTCTTCCCTGATTCTGCACAACATCTAGTGCAGGACTGCTCCGCTAGAGATGAAGATGATCCGCTGATGAAAAGAGGTCAAACTTCTGCCTGCCTGAATACACTCCATATCACATTTACTGTCTGGGGGTGTAACCTCCATTCTCTGTGGGCTTTCCCTGCCTCAACAGCATGCCCACCATGCAGTACAGACAGCCAGGGACATGGACAGTTCGAATGGACACTAGATGCTGATCTGCCAACATAAACATGCTTGTTGTGAATGTGAAAAGTGTGAGAATTTTCCTTGCTAGTGGAACTGTGTATGCATACACATATGACATATGAGTGCAGGCACACTAACTTTTTGACTGCTTCTCCTGGTGACAGCGAGGTGATGACCGAGCTGCCGGGTTGTGTGACATAGAAGAGCTGCTGTTCGTTACGGACTGGAGCAATTTTACACTCATGCTCATGACCCCACACCACCAAATCTAGGAAATCATCTAAAAACTGTTCAGGAATGTAGTTTGTTGCCCCGTGCTTACTCCTACAAAAAAACAGACACAATTAATGCAAATATATTTTAATCGATTTTTTAAAAGAGGCTGAATATTGCTTTATTTTATCTGAACAGAAACTACATATTATTATATGCACTTTTTACCTGCTACCACTTACATGAAACAAGATATACTATAGCAAATCTCAACTTATTGATCATCACTCAGCTCTAAATCGCTAAATGTGAAGAACATGTACAGCTGCTTTGAAACAATGTGTATTGTGTGTACAAATAATAAGTGACCTGAAATTGACTAGCATCTATGAACGGTGTTTGTCTTTGTTTGCATTCTCAGAAAGACCTGTTGTTTTCCTGTATCAAGTTTCATTAAGCTTGGTTTGAAAAGATGTAGATTACAACTAACTGTCCAAAAAAATTAAAATATTGGCTTGTATCTGAAAAATAATTTGATTACATTTATCAAGAGGATCTCTAGGTTCTACATTCCACATTTTATGCAAACATACAAAGATAGAAACTAAACACGAGCAGCAGTTTCATCAATAAATTATAAGGAAAGACATCAAGAAATAAAAAGGAAAAAAGAGTCCACACAGTTTAATATTGAACATTTTGAAAAAAAAAAAATCTTAAACGTAGTAGCGTTTCTGAACCTGTTTTGATGGATGACAAATAAGTTGAACCAGCCATCTTCATCCTCCCTGGGCCGAAGCATGGTCACTTGGTTATTGATGAACATGCGGTAGAGTCTCTCGTCTGGAATGGAACCTGAATGTACAGAACACTTGATACTTTATAATGTACTGCAAAATTATTAAACCCTATATAAAAGTATTTAAAAAAAATTAGATGACAGAAATAATCTTTAACACCACCTCACATAAAAGAAAATACTTCTACAGGGATTTAAAGATGGCATAAATGAACATACAAGTATCAGTTTCTTCAGAATCAGAAGTATCGGCCAGTGGTTCTCAAAGTGTGGTACGAGGCTTCCTCTAGTGGTACTCAGATGAGTCACTAAATTAGTTCCATAGTATACACATACACCTAGTATGTGATATATATTTTGACATATTTCCTCCCATCTCGTATTCCCTCTAGGGGTTCCGTAGTACATGCCGTTTCCTTTTCTGAACACGATATTCGGATTTGGGCACATCCCTAATGGGAAGTTTAACATATATTTGATTTATTAGTAAGTTAAAGGGATAGTTCACCCAAAAATGAAAATTCTGTCATCATTTACTCACCCTAAAGTAGTTCCAAGCTTGTATGAATTTCTTTGTTCTACCAAACACAAAGGAATATATTTTGAAGAAAGTTTGTAATCAGGCTGTTTTGGGGCACCATTGACTTCTAGGAAACGTCTAGGAAAAAAATACTATGGAAGTCAATGGTGCCCCAGAACTGCTCTGTTTCCCACAATTTTCAGAATATCTTCCTTTGTGTTCAGAAGAACAAAGACATTAATACAGGTTTGGAACTACTTGAGGGTGAGTAAATGATGACAGAATTTAAATTTAAACTTTTCATTGACTATAGCTCCGCTTTTAATACTATAGTCCCCACCAAGCTGGCTGTTAAACTCTCAGACCTCGGCATAACCTCATCACTTTGTGACTGGTTTCAAGGTTTCCTCACCGCCAGACCACAAGTGGTGAAAGTCGGCCAGTTTACCTACAACTCCATCACCCTGAACGTAGGAGCTCCACAGGGCTGTGTCCTGAGCCCCCTGCTATACTCTCTCTACACACACACGACTGCGTGTCCTCTCACAGCTCCAATTCTATAGTTAAATTTGCTGATGATAATGTGGTTCTGGGCCTCATTAACAACAATGATGAGGCCGCATACTTGGATGAGGTAGAGAGACTCACATCATGGTGCCAGGACAACTGTCTCTCTCTGAACGTGAGCAAAACTAAAGAGCTGATCATGGACTTCAGGAAGAGACAGCAGCGGCCCTACACTCCTCTTATGATCAGTGGGACCCTTGTGGAGAGGGTGAGCAGCTTCAAGTACCTCGGTGTAAACATCTCCGAGGACCTGACATGGACTACACACATTCAGACTCAGGTTAAGAAAGCCAGGCATAGACGGTACCATCTGCGACAGCTGAGGAAATTCAGGATCTCACCAGCTATCCTGAAAACTTTCTATTCAGGGGCCATAGAAAGTGTACTGACTCAGTGCATCTCAGTGTGGTATAGTAACGCCACAAATCAGGACTGCAAAGCTCTACAGAGAGTTGTGCGCTTGGCTGAGCGCATCTCAGGGTCTGCTCTCCCCTCTCTGCAGGACATCTACCTCAAACGCTGCAAAAGCAGAGCTGCTAAAATCATCAAAGACTCAAATCACCCTGGTAACCATCTTTTCTGTTTACTGCCATCTGGCAAGCGCTTCAGGAGCATGATGGCAAAAACTGAGAGACTGAGGAGGAGCTTCTTCCCTCAGGCCATCAGGCTCCTTAACACAAACTCAGTTTCATAAACATTTACAAGACTCATTTACATTTACCTTCATCCGTATTGCTGCTACATGTATATACCCGGTACAACCCGTTTGCTCATCCCTGTTCATATTACTATTTATTAAGTCCCAGTATACTGTTTTTTGCACACTTTATTCACTTTTTTATTCTATTGCACATTTTACTCTTTATTTCTTTTTTTTTTACTTATATTTATATATATGCTTCTGTGTTGTGTTACTTTTATTTAACTTTTATTTTTTTTGCACTGTCCACTGAGCGGACCTGACTTGATTTGCATTTCACTTCTGATTATACCCTGTATAATTTAGTATGTGGACGAATAAACAAACCTTGAACCTTGAACCAAAATTTATTTGAAAAACATCTATGACCTTTTGTCTAGTCTTCATTAGGGTTGGGTATCGTTTTTTTTTTTTCGATACCGGTGCCAAATCGATACTTTTAAAACGCACCAGTGCCTAAAAGGTGAACTGATACTTATAAAAAAATAAAATTGGATTGGCCATTAGCACTAAACACATGGTTTCACAGACAGGGCTTAGACTACGCCAGGATTAGGCCATAGTTCAAGGACGTTTGAGTATTATTTTATAAACATGCTAAAAAAAAAAAAAAAAAAAAAAAAACCTTACTGGGGTGCATCTACAAAACAAAGGCACTGATACATTTTAGGATGTTAAGTGCAAGTTTATTTCAGTTAAAACAGCTAAAACATACATTTTAGTCTAGGACTAGGCTCAAGCCTTGTCTGTGAAACCGGGGAATAATGTATTTTTCATTCATACTAGACACAGAAAATCCACTTGTCCAGTCACAGTAGTGCAACTCATGAAGCTCCAGGGATATGGATAAAATCATTGCTATTGCCGTAACGGAGTAAACAGAAGATATAAACATTTTGAATGACAAAATAAATACAATAAAACACTCGACTAGGACAATGTAGAGTTTATCTGTGTTATTCAAGCCATCGCTGGTATTTTCATAATATTAAGTATATTTATAATACATTGCTAATCAATATATTAGTCTTTTCTATTTTATTTAAGTCAAAATGTGAAAACAGGCCAAAATTCAGATACTGTCACGTGGGTCATTCTTAAATTGGAGTGGCAAATGAGAGGCAGAATTTGTAAAAAATGTTTGTTTGCTTTTTTTCCTAATACAATATATTGATATGCATGTAAAATTAGTTTAATATGCAATATCCATTAAAATTAAAGCTGAAGAACATTGATTTTTAAATAATTTCAAATCAAACACTGATGACACAGCCACGTATGTCTGTCATTTTGAAGTAACACCACTGACGTAATACAACATCACAGACTTTATATTGCAAGTTACTATAGACTCTGTAGTGTTACCAGAAAAGACAGTAACACCACAGACAAATCAGCCTAAATCCAGACTTTTCTAAAATGGAGGCTGCCATCATGATGATTTCAAGATCAGGGGACATTTTGGAAATATTAATAAGTATGTATTTATCAAAATATGTCAGATCTGCAAGTTATCAACATAACACCACAGACACTAATAAAGTGTGACACATGGAATTGTCAGAAATGTAACTTTAAGAAACTTAAGAAAGAATGTACCCCTCAGATCAACCAGCACATGTAGTGACCTTTACACACAGGAAGTAGTCCAAATAGAATCCCATTTTCTTAAACAATCCATTGTTGTAACACCACACTTTTTCTTAAATAACAAAATATTCTTATTTTTTTAAACATTTTAATATTATTGTACATGTTAAATAAAATCTATATTCACAATATAACCCCTTTGTTTTAAAACAATGTATAGTTTTGCAATTGCATTCCATGATATTTCTCTAAGGTAAGGCGGGAACATACATATTTTGTTACAAATGCAATCTCTGAAACTCAATTAAATATGTATTTCAAAACAAAAAATGTAACTATTAACAGTGCACAAATTGCATTCACAAACATTTGATGATTTTTTGGTATTTAAAGTTTATTTCAACTGCTTGTTTTATTGAAAGCGTCCGTGCTATATGTGCTTGTTGTTTGCCATTGGCTGTAATTAGAAAGTCCAAATAGACTGTTCGCTACCTGTTAATCTGCGATTAAAGGGTGGCAAACAGAACCGCACTTAGTGTCCATTCGAGCCATTTGCGTGCTACAGGCTTTGTTGTGATAATTAAAATGGTGTGGACAGCTGTTTCCACTCATGTGGATTAGCTGTGTATTTAGGTTGAGCTTAGTTAGCTGGCGCAGAAGCGTCAGCGGAAGCGTTCAGCCCCCTCTTGTGAAGACATGCAACTTTTACCTGCGCGACTTGCAACGACACCTTTTTTATCTACTGATTTAGTTATTTTTTTCCTCTTTTCCCTTTCTATCCTCCTCCTTCCCACCTCTATCATGTGTTTGCAATAGATTCTGGTTGTCTCACAACAACGCTCTTATATAAAACTCAGACGGCAACGCAATCTTGCTCACCTGCGGCCTATCTGCACCTCTTCTTCTTTACCACTCTCTTTCCCTATGGGTATTGGGAAATGTCAGTATGCTGTCAACAAAGCAGATCTTATTCCCGCTATTGCTTCCCACATTGCACTCAGCATTTTGGGCCTGACTGAGACCTGGATTCGTCCAGAAGACTCGGCTACCCCCGCTGCGCTCTGACAACTTCTTCTCTCACACCCCTTCTCATTTCTAACAATTGGAAATACTCAACCTACTTTCCCCTATGCAATAATTACTCATTGGAATCTCATGCTATTACTGTAACAGCTCCAGTAACAGCTCCAGTAACACTCGGAAACACCTCTATGATCGCCAGAGCCTTCTGGAAATCGGCAGTGTGTACAAACATCAGCTTTCGCCGGTGACTACTGAGAAGCTACAAGGCCTCTGTCTGCTGCCGAAGCTGACCGTGGCCTCGCCTACTGACGATACAAAGCAGCGACGCCGGTGGTGTGAGAGGGGACAGAAGCGCGGCAAGCGTGGAGGTATACGAGCTAAGCTAACGGCTAACCCCACTAGACCAGTGATTCCATCACTCATGCTCTCAAACGTTCGCTCTCTGGAAAGCAAACTGGAATTAATTCAACTCAGTCGGTCTACACAGCATGAGACAAGGGATTGTTGTGTGTTTGTTTTCACTGAACCATGGCTACACGACAACATCCCGGACTCCACCATTCAGCTGCACAGACTTACCTGCTGCCGGGCGGACAGAGATTCATCACTGTCTGGTAAGACTCGCCGGGGCGGCTTGTGTGTATATATCAACCAAGAATGGTGTAACAATGGCGCGGTATTATCAAAACACTGTGCATCACTAGTGGAGTTTATGGTTGTGAAGTGTTGACCGTTCTATCTGCCGCGGGAGTTCATGGCCATTGTTATTGTTGCTGTGTACATTCCACGGGTGCAAACGCTAAGGACGCGCTTCGTGAACTGTACAGCGCCATCGGCGAACAACAAACCAATAACCCAGACAGCTTTTTCCTCATAGCCGGCGACTTCAACCACGCTAACTTAAAGACAGTTTTGCCAAAGTTCTACCAACATGTGAACTTTGCAACAAAGGGAAATAACACACTGGACTTTGTTTATACAACAGTGAAAAAACACATACAAAGCTGATCCCCGCTCCCACTTCAGGTACTCGGACCACATATCTGTTATGCTAATCCCAGCATACAGACCACTTCTCAAACTTTCCAAACTGGTTCAAAAGCAGATCTTGGTATGGCCAGACAATGCTACCTCAGCAGGACTGCTTCCAGGACACAGACTGGAATATTGTTAAAGAGGTGGCCACCTATAACAACCACACTGACCTGCAGGAGTACACTGAAACTGTGACTGCTTACATCAAAAAGTGCATTGGACGGTATTGTGCACTACCACACTGAGCACAGGTGCCCCACAAGGCTGTGTGCTCAGCCCACTGCTCTTCACGCTGCTGACCTACGACTGCACTGCCAAGTTCAGCTCCAAACATATCATCAAGTTTGCCGATGACACAACAGTGGTAGGTCTCATCAGCAACAACAATGAAACGCACTACAGAGAGGAAGTGGTACAGCTGGCTGAATAGCATGGTGCTAACAACCTGTCCCTCAATGTGAGTAAGAAAAAGGAGGTTGTGATGGACTTCAGGCGAAACTCGGGTGGCCACTCCCCACTGACCATCAACAGCTAGACTGTGGAGAGAGTCAGCAGCACTAAATTCCTGGGGATTCCACATCACAGAGTACCTCACCTGGACCACCAACACTACATCAATCTCCAAGGCGGCGCAACAGCGCCTACACTTTCTCCGCTGGCTGAAAAGGGCAAGTCTACCTCCACCCATCCTCACCACTTTCTACAGGGGAACCATTGAGAGCGCGCTGACCAACTGCATCACTGTCTGGTACGGGAACTGTAGTGCAGCAAACCGCAAGACCCTCCAGCGGACAGTTAACACAGCTGCAAAGATCATTGGTGCCCCTCTCCACTCCATCCTGGACATTTTCCTTGCACGATGCTCCAGTAAAACTACCTGTATCGTGACCCCACCCATCGTTCTTACTGTCTCTTCCAGCTCCTACCATCAGGAACACGGTTCTGGAGCATCAGAGCCCGCTCCACCAGACTGCTCAACAGCTTTTTCCCCCAGGCTGTGAGAGCTCAAATCCCCCCGCCCCTCTCTGAAACCCCATACAAACCCCCAACCTCCTGAAACATGGACCATCACCCCCCCATCACAGAAAAATACTTTTTTTGTGCAAAGCAAAGTGTGATACACACAGGTGAGTGGGCCTGTACAAACCACCTGTAGTAACACACTCTCCTCTATTCGCACTAGACATTTTTCACACAATTACTGTGTACATAATCCCACAAAAGACTCAATAGTATATATATATATGTTTACATGCTCATGCACTACAAATCACCTTACACTGTTCACCAGCCAGATGCTCGACTTCTCGATAATGTTTCTCTCTGCACATGTACAGTACTCATTTGAAGCTTTCGTACAGTTTGTATAGTTTGTATTTTTTTTGTCTACGTATAGGTTAACATTTATAAATAGTATATTAAAAGTCAAAATCTGTCAGTAGGTTAGTTGTGTATAGGATTATAGTTTTCTTTTTTACTTCATTGTTGTATGCCTGTATTTATGTAGCAGCATGGCTCTGTGAGGCACAAAGATGAAGCAGAAGCAGATGAAGCAGAATGACAATAAAGCTCAACTTGACTTGACCAAACACCAAAGATTTGTACATATGGGTACAGTCATTTTAGACACTTCAAAACTGTTGCAACAGAGGTGGAAATACAATTTTTATGTACATAAATTATGTTTCCATCTTTGTTGCCACAGTTTTGGAAGTTTATTTTTCTCTTCTAAGGGGTGTCCCAATACTTTTGTCCATATAATGAATGTACAAGTCATTGGTGTTTGGTGATGAATTTTTGGCTCAAGGTTTGCATTTAAAGTCGCACCAGAAGTTTTTAACAGGGATTAGGACTTGGCTTTCTGCAGACCTGTCAAGTTCTTCCACACTGACTCAGTCAATCTTTTGACCTTTTTTTACCTTGCCTTGACAGAGGCACTGTCATGCTAGAATATAAAGTGGTCTTGTCCAAGCTGTTGCTATAAAATTAGAAGCACACAATTCCCTAGAATATCATTATATGCTTAAACTTATGTTAGGCTGATGTTACACGGGGCAACTTTATTTTAAGCAATGTTGCTTAGGCACTTTCCCACTGAGAATGGGTAGCAAATTTATATCTGGAAACTTTAGATAGGTTGTGGTCCCTGTGTCTCCCCTTGTTGCCCCATGACGGCAACATTAACCAAAGTTGCCCAGCAACATTGCTCAAAAAGTTGTCCCGTGTATCATCAGCCTCAGAGAGAGAAGGGGTTCCTAAAGCCCTGTGTGTTATTACATATTACATAAAAAATATAAAAACCTTTTCAAGGTTTACAATGCTGATGACCATTGAAATGCATTATCACAGTCTTGTGAAAAGGATCCTATAGGCAAGCGCCACTAATAAAAAAAATAATGTTACTTCCTGCATTTAGGCAGCATTTATATGCTCTAAAATACAGTAAAAAATAATATTTCAAAATAGTATAAGTTAGGGGTGGGCGATATGGCCAAAATCATATATCACAATATGACAAACTTTAATATCACGATGACAATATATATCACGATATAGTGATTTTTTTTCTTTTAAAAAAGTTTTTATAATATTAAAATCTTTGATACCATAGAATTTCCATAATCCTTATCACCAATGTCAATATCAAACTAATACAAGCCTAAAGAGAGAGAAAAAAAACTCAACCTCACTGAAGATAAATAAACAGTCAGTGATGAAATAAGGATAAGAAACTAATTGCAAACAATAGCACAAAAAACTACAATAAGAAACGCTACATACATTGTGTAAATTAATTAGTCTTCACTGTGTTAATTATATCTATCTATCTATGATAGATATAATTAACACGTATATTATGTATAGATTCTATACATCATTATTATTGTTATTTTTTATTTATTCTCATGAAAGTTACAAAAGTGTTTTAGTCAAGAGCAGTGAGAGATTTTCTAGCAGTGTGCTATGATTAACATGAATGGCAGACAGAACGAATATTGGACAGCTTCCCCTTTAAGACCGAAGTCCAGATCCAATATAGCTATGTTACTGTTACATATGCGTTTTCTCTTTCTGCCATTTACTCTTTCTTATGACCTAACTCGCTGTTTATGAGGATACTTGCAACGACGGGGATTCTGATGCATATAAGTGTGTTTATGTAATTGTTCAAAGTCGGCAAAAAAGAAAAAGCGCGCTCCTCTCACACAGAAAGAGACGGCGCACGCATATAGGTCTGTTGTTTGAGTTTCAACAGCTTAAAATCGGTTGTTTTGAAACTGCATTCCTTAAAAATGCGTGACCATGCTACAGATGTAGTCCCTCGTTTAGGAACGAGCTCCTTGTTGTGTCCTGGCTGGTCGTTCTCCACCTGCTTCTGTCTCCCCTTCACGCCCCATGGTGAGCGGTGTATAAAGATCGCAGTCACTCAAATGATGAAAATGTATTACCGTAAACACTGTATTTTGCGCCACCACGAAACAAACGATAGAACATAATATGAAACAAGACTTTTTATTTCGTCCATCCGATATATATATCGTCATATTGCACCACAGCCCTAGTATAAGTAAAAATAAAATGTATATTGTAATAGATTTTAAAATTTTATTTATTTCTGTGATGCAAAGCTGTGATTTCAGCATCATTATTCCAGTCTTCAGTGTCACATGATCCTTCAGAAATCGTTCTAATATGCTGATTTGCTGCTCAAGACATTTCTTATTATTATCAATGTTGAAAACAGATACTTAATATTTATGCAGAAACTATTATATACTACCCTTTAAATGTTTGGGGTATGTGAGTGTGTTTTTAATAGAAATTAATAACAGGGTTCGTACACATTTTTACCAACAAATTTCCATGACTTTTCCATGACTTTTGTGACAATTTCCATGACCTAATTTCACATTATTTTACAATAAGAATAAAAATCTGTTCAAATGATCATAGCATTTTAACTCAAATGAATGACTATTAATACTATTGTTTGCTTTTTTGTTTTAGTACAAGCTGAAACTACGCCAGATGTGAAGGTCCTTGCATATCGAAATTTTCGCATGCAAAAACGCATACAAACATTTCTGACTCGGCGTGTAAGGACCTTTACTCCACACAGAGAACACATCACATCACTATTATCATTTATTTAACTCAGTTAAACGCAGGGCTAGAATTTCATTTTGGAAACTTTTCTCTTTCGCAAGTGTTTACATTAAGAAAAAAATTACAATGCTACTCGCCAGCAGTGTTCGAATTATACCGTGGACTTTGGGGAGCCCATTTCTTTCTTTTTTTTTATAACGGGGGGGATTTTGTGCGCTTGCGATGGGCTTACAAAGATACATAAAAGCTACAAAAAAAAGATACAATTATATATATATATATAATTTCAATTTTTCTAGATTTCGTTTTTTTCCGTTTTCATTTTATAGACTCCTTTTTAATGATCAAATTAAATTGTATTTATCAAAAAGCATGTCTAATTAATTTAAATCATGAAACTTATACAATTTAACAATTTAATTTATTAAAAGTGTAACAAAAATGACATGTTTAGGGCCGTATGAAATTTTTCTCACCTTATGTTTTATTGTTGCCAAATTCTGTTTTAGCTCATCTGATTATTTGAATGCATACACACATTTTTTTTTACTCTTACAGTAGCCTTATGAATTGTTTTTTTTTCCTCAGAAATTCTGTGTTGTGTATTTAAATTTGACTGGTTATCAGATTAAGGCATGAAACATCGAGTTAATTTATATTTTAATGAATGAAAATTAAACATTTACATGTTGAAAAATAAAGGGGTTTTAGCCTACTATTAAAAATTAAATATTTTGTGATAATGTCTTGATAAAATAAAGTTTTATTATTTTTCAACAGTAGTAGTTGACGTGTTTTTGAAGTAGAACTAAATTCACAGTTTTATTGTTTGTAGGGACAAACAGATGCAGATAATTAAAACATGCACATTTCTTCTCTTTCTCTGTCACTCTCAAAATGGGCATATTTGAGAAACAAGTCGAGTAGTTTGCTTCACTGAATATAATTGTCGGTCATTTAACATTTCTTTCGTAAAACAGTTGACTAAACATCTTACCTCGCTCTCTTTTATTAATCTGACGCTTCGTCGCGCGCTCAGCATCTGTGAACGCTAAACTCCGCCTACTTTGATTTGATTTGAATTCAATTATTTTGACATTGACGAGCGCTGTTTGCCCGCCGAGGCAGAGCAGACTTTTACAGCTTTTTTTGTCACCCTAACAAGAGCGCTGCGTAATCGAGGACAGCAGATGCTCATGTAGGCCTATAATTATCTTTATTGAAGTGAGTTAGGTTTAAATCGCAATCGTCAAGCATTAATTCACGATTTTTGTTGTTGCAATTTTACACATAATAATCCACGATGATCACAGTACACAAAACTGAAATTGCACGTCAAAATAACACAGTCAATATTTTTTGAGACCCACCCCCCAAAAAAATAAATTACTTTCCACAAATCATGTTTTCAGGGGAGCCCATGTATTATTAAGGGGAGCCCCTAGCTCCCCCGTAGTTTGCACCCTGCTCACCAGGATGGCCATTTTAACGTAATTTTGTGTGTAATTTTGCCGCTTAAACGCAACAAGCTGCACTTTTAGAGCCCCATATTTCAGGCTCGACTTTTAGTTTATGGCTTCGAGACAATTTTCACGTCAGACGCGGGCCGGGCATCGGGCTTGTTTTAGGATTCCTCATTTTTGTATTTTAGAAATCCATCAATTATTATGGTGATGAAAAGGATTAGCCGCTCGTGGAAACAATACCGCGACTGACAAGTCGGTATTGACAAGCAGCTCGACCTGTCTAATAGCACACATTTGTCTAGGTTAAACGTTTAAACTAACATTGTGATATGCTTTTTTAAGTATTTTTAAATATAGATTTTATTTTAGTCAAGAGGTGATTTAAGAAGGCTAAATTGATCAAACATAAAAGTCAAACTCACTGTCTGCAGCTGGCCGATTGCTCAAAAGATACTTTAAAAACAAAAACTTGAATTTAATAAACAAATAAATGTTCCAAACATATTTCTAAATTAACTTAATAAAGAAACGAAATACGCTTTGCCATTAAAAACGAAACTGAACTATTTGAATGGCTAGAACAGCAGCTGTGTAATGGGGAAGAGAGAAAGAAAGACATGGGCTCCAGTCGGACTCAGGAAGGTAATTCTGATATCTGCTAAACAAGGATTGGACTGGGGCGTATGTTTGAGGCCCGTGCAGGATTCTACTGAGGTTGTTTGGTAAAGTCAATTTGGTACTCGCAAGGCGGCTTTATACGGACGCCATTTGGACATGACTGAGTGCAGCAGAAACCGCTTCTGGAGCACGCGAGTACAGACTGGCTTAAAAAGACATGCAAATAAAGGCTACATTTTAGTGACAATGCAACAATGACCCGATTAGGCAGGTGACATTCTGTCAACTTACCAAAATGCCAAGAAAGACTTGTATCGCACCGTGCAGCTCTTTAGTGCAGACGAGATGCACTGATTACGTGCTTTAGAGAAAGTCAAAGAGAGGAAACACAGCTGATAAATCCGTTTTCAAATGACTGATTTGATATTCTGTGTGGATCTATTTACTCATCAGCCTACAAGCTATAGGTATTGAATAAATGTGTGAATATCCATCATTTTAAAGTGAAAGCTGCGGGAAAGAGTATAAATATGCGATATAGCCCATGCGCAATTCGTACCGAAATTCAGGACCTGAATAAACATAATTGTATTATACAGAGATTTGTCAAATAGATTTCCATGACTTTTCCAAAACATTCTGGGTTTATTCATTTTTCCAAAACTTTTCCAGGCCTGGAAATTGTGGTTTTAAAATTCCATGACTTTTCCAGGTTTTTCATGACCGTACGAACCCTGTAATAATTTAATTCAGCAAATATGAAAACTGATCAACAGTGACAGTAAAAACATTTATAATGTTACAAAATATTTATTTCAAATAAATGCTGTTCTTTTGAACTATTTTTCAAAGAATACAAAAAATGTTTCTACAAAATATTAAAATATTAACTATTTAAAATACATACACATAGAAAATATTTTTTTCTTCACTTTCCCCAGTGTTTTGTTGATGACAATAATTACTAACTGGTCTAATGTTCCCCTTCTTACCCACTAGACCTTTAATAGCCAAAGAAGGCTCATAACTAAAATTAATTTAAAGATCATAAGGTTTACAAACTTTTGACAAGTATTACTGTATAACTTATGTAATAGTGCTTTATGATATAAACTCACCTATTCCATAAAGTGCAATCCTGGTGTTTCCTTTCTGCAGAAGAACTGGACTAATCTCAAGTTTCTCTACTGAACGACTCCGGCCAAAATGATTGATCAGGCCAGCACAGCTCAACAAGTCTATAGCACATAGGCCATCAGCCTGGAACACACATACAAAATCAAACATAAAAACTATGAAAATAATAACATATACCACCATGAGATAACAACATGAATTTAAGACAGTTGCTTTCAGGAAATATTTATATTCCAGAATGGTTAAGGGAATAAGTGTGCTACCTACGCAACATTATTCACAGCTTTCAGCTGCATTTTAGTTTTTGTAGGGCAGCTGCCACTTACTGCATTCAGAAAGAGATTAGAGCAAACAAGAATACATCATACAATTTTACATCATGCCACATCATTCTACACTTAATTTATGAGTTAATATATCTCAACAGGGCTAATGGAGGTTACAAAACCATTTTTAATATATATATATATATATATATATATATATATAATTATTATTTATTTTTAATTTTCTTGAGCGATTGTCTTAAGGTATTTTGTATTACAAAGCAACCATTTTTAAACCATAGGGGCTGTCATGCCCTTTTTTGTTGTTGTTGTTGCTCTTGTTATACAGAGGTTTATAGAAACTGCATAATCTCAGATTAGTATGATTCCAATCTCATTAACAAAATGTCTAAAGCATGACTGTTTTTATTTTATTTTGTGATAGCTGTTCATGAGTCCCTTGTTTGTCCTGAGTTCAACTGCCTGATGTTCTTTAGAAAAATCCTACAGCTCCTAGATATTCTTTGGCTTTACATCATCTTCTGCATGCAGTCATGGTCAGAATTATTGGTAGCCTTGGTAAATATGATCAAAGAAGGCTCTGAAAATAAACCTGCATAATTAATCCTTTTGATCTTTTATTTAAACAAATAATCCAAAAAATTGAACCTTTCATTGAACTAAAATAATTGAAAATGGAGGAAAATCTCAATATGAAAAATGTTTTTCTCAAATATACCTTGGACAATTATTGGCACCCCTAGAAATTCTTATGAGTAAAAAATCTCTGAAGTATATTCCCATTCATATTCACAATTTTGAGCACTCCAGGGTGATTATGGACATGAAATTATCCAGCCTCCTGTTTCACAGAAATATAAATAGGAGGGAAAACAAATCTCACATTCCCTTAATCATCCATCACAATGAGAAAAAACAAAGAATATATTTCTGATGTGCAGCAAAAGATAATTTAGCTTCACAAATTACTGAAGTGGCTTTAAGGAAAGAGCTAGAGCAGTGGAAATTCTATTTCCACCATCAGAGCAATAATTAAGAATTTCCAATCAACATAAAATTTTACGAAACTGCCTGGAAATGAGTCTATATCGTATTTTAAGATTAAAAGCTATTATTTAGTTGCAGATCACTTGCACACAATCACAGCAGTGAGTCTAGGACCCATAGACATCACCAGACTCTTGGTCTCATCCTTTGAAATACTTTCCCCAGCCTTTAATGCAGCCAATTCCATGTGTTTCTTGTTTTCGGGAGTTTCTGCCTTTACTCTCCTCTTCAGCTGGTGAAATTCATGTTCAATCGGATTTAAATCTGGAGATTGACATGGGCAATCTAAGACTTCCCATGTCTTTGCCTGTATAAACTCCTTGACTGAACTGGCAGGGTGTCTTGGGTCATTGTCCTGATGTAATATGAAGTAGGGCTGGGCGATAAAACGATAACGATATGTATCGCGATAGACACGTGATCGATATCAATACAAAATGTGTTCGATAAAACGTTCGATATTTTGTATTCTTCGTCGGAAGAAAACAGAGGTTGCGAAGCAAGTTTGGTTGCATTAACAAAGGCACTCGCTCTCTGGTAACCTAGCAACGTAGGGAGTGACACGCTAACAGCCAATCATGTAACCGTATCAAGTTTGGTTGCGCCATATCGTTGTCTCGTGCTGGTCTGCTGGATTCCTTTTCATAAGCAGAAAATGAGTGCCGCAGCGAACAAGGAAATTGTAAATAAAAGAGGAAAAGTCAGCTCGCCAGTATGGCAGTTTTTTTGGATATTATAAGTCTGACCGTAGTCAGACCAATGTCGTCTGCAAATTATGCAAGACCGTCGTCCCCGCCAAGACTGGTAAAACCACGAACTTGATGTACCACCTTAGCCGCGCTCACCCTTTGGAGCACAGCCGTATTCAACCAACAACAAATGTTAAGAGATAATTGTTAAGTGTTCATTGTGACTTTAGACTTATGTTTACATTTTAATTATTTAGTTTTCCATGGTTGTTGACATTTCTGTCTTAATAACTGAGGGGATTATGAACAGAGGGAGGTTAAGTTTAAAATAAAAATGTTTAAATGTAATATATTTTTCTCCTGGTCCTTATTTGAAATGGGTCATAAAAAATATCAATAATTATCGATATCGACCGATATGAAACACTGATATCGTGATACAGTTTTCAGCCATATCGCCCAGCCCTAATATGAAGCACTTCCCAATTAATCTGGTGGCATTTTCTTGAATATTGGTAGGCAAGATGGTTTTGTGCCCTTCTAAATTCATTCTGCTACTGTCAACATAAATTAAGTAATCAGTAAAGATGAGAGGGCCTGTTCCAGAGACAGCCATGCACGCCCATGCCATGACACCACCTCCACCATGCTTTAAAGATCAAATCAAATCAAATCACTTTTATTGTCACATCACCACAGCACAAGTGCCTTGGTGAGTGAAATTCTTAAGAGCGTGCTCCAGACAGTGAAAAAAAAAAAAAAAAAAAAACAACAGTTTACATATGGACAGTACATATTTACAGACTGTACAGAAGACAATGTGCAAAATACACATACATATACTCAGTACACATAGTGTACTATAAAGACATACTTAGTTATCAACTACACATTATACACCGTATGGGCACATCTACATTATGTACACTATCTATACATTATGTAGTCTATACATAGTAATAATGTGAAGGTGCAACAGATTATAAATTAACAGCAGATTGGTTGAGCAGCAGATAGTTGTGCAAAGGTGCAACAGATTATGCATATGCAGTGTCGTGGATGTGCATTGTATGGTGTCCAGTGATAGCAGATAGGTTGTGTTAGTGCAATGTGTGCGTGTAGTCCAGTTGAACTGTGTTAAAGTGCAGTGCATGGCATGTTGTGTGAGTGGGAGTGTGATGTGGGTGAGTTATTTCTGACTGTTCATTAGCCTGATAGCCTGGGGGAAAAAGCTGTCCCTCAGTCGGCTAGTGCGGGATCGGATGCTACGGAGACGTCTCCCTGAAGGCAACAGAGAGAGCAGACTGTGGGACGGGTGGCTGGAGTCTTTGATAATCCTCCGGGCTTTCCTTGTACACCGCCTGGTGTAGATATCCTGGAGGGAGGGAAGCTCACCTCCAACAATGTGGCGGGCAGTTCGCACGACCCTTTGCAGAGCCCTGCGGTTGCCAGCGGTGCTGTTTCCAAACCAGGCGGTGATACAGCCGGTCAGGATGCTCTCCACAGTGCAGGTTTAGAAGGACCTGAGGATTCTGGGGCTCGTTCCAAACTTCCTCAGCCATCTCAGGAAGAAGAGACGCTGATGTGCCTTCTTCAGCACTGCATCTGTGTGAGCAGACCATGTGAGATCCTCGGTGATGTGAACGCCGAGGAACTTAAAGCTTCTCACCCGCTCCACAGGTGTCTTGTCGATGGTGATGGGTGTGTGTTCTCTGCTCTGTCTCCTGTAATCCACCACCAGCTCCTTGGTCTTGTCGATGTTGAGTGAGAGGTGGTTCTCCTGACACCATTTAGTCAGGGTACTCACCTCCTCTCTGTAGGCCGTCTCATCGTTGTCGGTGATCAGGCCTATCACCGTTGTGTCATCAGCAAATTTGACGATGACATTGGAGCTGTGTGCTGCTGTACAGTCGTGTGTGTACAGGGAGTACAGGAGTGGGCTGAGGACGCAGCCCTGCGGTGCACCAGTGTTGAGGATCAGGGGAGATGATGTGTTGTTGCCCATTCTGACCACCTGACTTCTGCCTGTCAGGAAGTCCAGGATCCAGCTGCACAGAGATCTGTTCAGTCCTAGAGTCTGGAGCTTCGCAACCAGTGTGGCAGGCACTATGGTGTTAAATGCCGAACTATAATCCACGAACAGCATCCTCACATAGGTGTTCTTATTTTCCAGGTGGGAGAGAGCAGTGTGCAGGGTGAAGGCAATAGCATCGTCTGTGGAACGGTTACTGCGGTATGCAAATTGTAGTGGGTCCAGTGAAGCAGGCAGCACAGAGCAGATGTGTTCTCTGACGAGCTTCTCAAAACACTTGCTGAAGATGGGGGTCAGAGCAACGGGCCTCCAGTCATTCAAGCATGTGATTTTATTTTTCTTCGGTATGGGCACAATGATTGATTTTTTGAAGCATGCGGGAACCACAGACAGAGAGAGGGACAGATTGAAAATATCTGTAAAAACCCCGGCTAGCTGGAAAGCGCATGCTTTGACCACACGGCCTGGTATACCATCTGGGCCTACGGCTTTACGGATGTTCACCCGTTTGAAGGATCGGGTTACATCCGCGACAGAAAGCGTGAGTGGACTCACCTCTTCTGCAGCAGCCGCAGCAGCGCTCTCTGTGTGGGCGGTGTTATCAGCCTCGAACCGAGCATAAAAGGTGTTGAGCTCGTCCGGTAGAGAGGCGGCAATGTTCACAGTAGCTGGTTTATTCCCTTTAAAGCCTGTGATGTTGTTGATGCCCTGCCACATGCTTCTTGGATTATTGTTGTTGAAATGTTCTTCAACTTTGTTTTTATATGTTCGTTTGGCTGCTTTGATGGATCTCCTGAGATCGTAACTGGCTTGTTTCCGATCGTCAGAGTTTCCGGATTTAAAGGCAGATGTCCGCGCTGACAAGGCTGATCGAACATCGCTGTTAATCCACGGTTTTTGGTTGGGGTAGATACGGATTGTTTTGGTCGGAACTACATCATCTATACACTTCCTGATGAAACACGTGACCGTATCTGAATACGCCTCAATGTCGTCATCAGACGCTGCCCGGAACATGTCCCAGTCCACGTGATCAAAACAGTCCTGTAGTATAGCGTCCGATTGGTCCGACCAGCATTGGACTGTCCTGAGGGTGGATGCTTCACGCTTCAGTTTCTGCCTATAAGCAGGCAGGAGCAGAACGGAAGAGTGATCCGATTTGCCGAAAGGTGGGCGGGGGAGGGACTTGTATGCATCCCGGAAGGGGGAGTAACAATGGTCGAGTGTACGATCTCCACGCGTGTTGATGGTGACGTGTTGAAAGTATTTTGGAGCTATTGTTCTGAAGTTGGCTTTATTAAAGTCCCCCTTGATAACAAAAGCTGCATCTGGGTGCGTGGTTTCCTGCTCACTTATATTCCTGTACAGTTCCTTGAGCCTGTTGGCTTGGGGGGGGGGGATATAAACAGCCGTGATTATGATGGCTGTAAATTCCCTTGGTAGCCAGAATGGTCGACACAGAAACGTATGAAATTCCAGATCAGGGGAGCAGAATGATTTAATAGAGTGTATGTTCCTTTCATCACACCACAAGTTGTTAATATAGAAACAAACACCTCCGCCTCTGCTTTTCCCTGTGAGCTCCTTTGTTCTATCCGAGCGGTGCACGGAAAAGCCCATGAGCTCGATGGCTGAGTCTGGAACCATAGCAGACATCCAGGTTTCTGTGAGGCAAATAACGCAGCAGTACCTTGTTTCTCGTTGGTATGAGATGCGCGCCCACAATTCACAGAGTTTGTTATCCAGTGACTGAACGTTGGCCAGTAAAATGGTTGGAAGAGGATGTCGGAAAGCACGGCGTCTCAGTCTGACGAGAACGCCAGCTCTTTTTACTATTTTTCAGCGTCGGCGGCGTTTCCTCAATTACGCGACCCAGATAAAATGCTCTGATGCGGTGTCTGTGAACAATCCACCGGCATTCAAAAACTCAAAGTCCGGTTTGCGTTGCGCGACGGAGGAACCAATGTTCAAAAGCGTGTCTCTATCAAGATGTGGCTGTATGCTTGGGATCATTTGTAGTACCCTTTTTTCTCCACATGTTTGCTTTCCCATTACTTAGATAAAAGGTTCATCTTTGTCTCATCGGTCCATAAACACAGTTCCAAAACTCTTCTGGCTCACCTTTGTGCTTTTTTGCAAACTCTAATCTTGCCTTTCTATTTTTAGTGCTGGTCAGAGGTTTGCATCTTGCTGTGTAGCATCTGCGATTCTGTGTCAAAGTCTCCTGAGGACAGTAGATTGTCAGAGCATCACCCCAGCTTTCTGGAAGTTAATGGGGATATTACAGACACATCTTGTAGGGCTCATTTTCATAGCTTTTTTTATTTGTCTGTCATCAACTACTGTTGTTTTCTCAGCCGATCAGGTAGTTGTTGGTTGCTGGTGGTTTCCAAACTCTTGATTTCTCCATGCCCTTTGTTTTTGCTATAGCTCTAATTGACTTCCTCTTTTTTATTTTAGCACCCAAATTGATTGCTTTTCTCTCAAATTCAGCTCCCTCATCTTCATCCTGGTTTGTGTGTGTCATCATTGAATGCAAGATTCAGAATACAGAAGTAATGGATATAACTGATACAACACATTCCCTGCTTTTAATATCTGAAGAATTAATGCAACAGGACACAGGTGATCACTTAGAAAGACCTGTGAAGCATCTGTTCCAATACTTATGCTCACATCAGACAGGGGGATGAAACTCTAAAAGTGCTGATCTTCTTAGCTGGTAAAACATCTATGTGTTGAATCACCCAATAATAAAATGTGACATTCTGTAGTTTTGTCTCATATCCATCTTTTAATCATATTTGTTTAATTTGTTTAATGTTAATATGATTTGTTTAATCATATGTCTTGACCCCACAGCCAACAGAGCAATTTTGTCTTTACTGTTCCAATACTTTTGGAGGGCACTGTGTATGTATATATACACAGTATATATATATATATATATATTTGTTTTTTTTTATAGGGCTGCAGCGATTCGTCGATGTCATCGATATCGTCGACTATAAAAATACGTCGATTAGCATTTAGTGCATCGACGCGTCACACCTTTAGCCACGCCCATTGCGCGAGCCTGCAGTTATCCCTACTTAAGACTGTTTTTCTGCCATGTTTAACACAAGCAGTGTCCCTGTCTCACCCAGCAGTGTCGCCACTCCCTCAGCCCCTGGACGGACATTGCTTACACTGTGCAAGCTCAGGGAGGACTAGGAGCAGGTCTTGCTGGTTGCGCCCCATTGGCCCACCCGGACCTGGTTTCCCGAACTCATTTCCCTCACGACAGCACCTCCCTGGCACATTCCTCTGAGGAAGGACACCCTCTCTCAGGGGCTCAGCACCATATGGCACCTGCGTCCAGATATATGGAACCTCCATGTGTGACTCCTGGACGGGACGCGGCAGACTTGAGCGGTCTACCACCGGCAGTGGTAGAGACCATCATTCAGGCTAGAGCTCCTTCAACAAGGCAAACCTACACACTGAAATGGAGTCTGTTCGCGAACTGGTGTTCTTCTCGCCGATGCACGATTGGAGGAGTGCTTTCTTTCCTGCAAGAAAGGTTGGAGCGTATGTTGTCACCCTCCACCTTGAAAGTGTATGTAGCCGCTATCGCGGCTCACTATGATGGATGCAGTGGACGGCCGGTCCCTGGGAAAGCATGATCTCATCGTGAGGTTCCTGAAGGGGGCCAGGAGGATGAATCGCACCAGGTCACCCCTTGTGCCCTCTTGGGACCTCTCTATCATCCTGGCTGGACTTCAGAGGGGCCCCTTTGAGCCACTGGACTCAGTCGAGCTGAAGTTCCTGTCTCTTAAGACAGCGCTCCTGACCGCGCTCACTTCCATCAAACGGGTCGGGGACCTCCAGGCGGTAAGCGAAGAGTGCCTTGTGTTCGGGCCGGTCTACACTCACGTTGTTTGAGACCCCGGCCTGGATACGTGCCCAAGGTTCCCACCACGCCCTTCCGTAATCAGGTGGTGAACCTGCAAGCACTGCCCTCAGCGGAGGCAGATCCAGCCTTAGCATTGCTGTGTCCCGTAAGAGCATTGCGCATATACGTGGACCGCACCCGTAGCGTCAGAAGCTCTGAGCAGCTCTTTGTCTTGGGAAGTAAGTCTCCAAACAGAAGTTGACCCACTGGATAGTGGAGGGCATCGCCTTGGCGTACCAGTCGCAAGGCGAGCCGTGCCCCCTGGGGGTGAGGTCCACCAGGAGTGTTGCCTCCTCCCATGCGTTGGCAGACATCTGCAGAGCTGCGGGCTGGGCGACACCGAACACCTTCGCAATATTCTACAATCTCCGCTTTGAGCCAGTTTCTTCCTGTGTGTTGGGTAAGTAATGGGCGAGAAAAACTGGCCGGTGTCATGCTTGCACTCTTGCACTCACCCGGGGATACGAGCGCCTTTTTTCTACCCCAGTTCAGTTCCCCGGACGGTGAACCCTGGTGGAATCCTCCAAGCACCCCCGGCAGTCAGACTGGGCGGAGCAGTCTGACGCCAGGCCCAGTACTGGTGTTAGCTCGCCCGGGTCTCCGGTCAGCCCCTGTACTGGGCTAGGTGTCCGTATGGTCTGATTCTCCTTCGGGTAATCCCATATGTGTATTCTTCCACGGTAAACCCGTGTCTTCCCCGTGACAGAGCTTCTGTCAGGTTCTGCTGGCAGCCCTCCTCCCTACTCCTAGGTAGGATCTACCCCAGAGTCCAGTCGTATGTAGTACTGCCCCAATCCTGGGCCAGTCCATATTAGTGTCTCCACATGTTACCTCCCTTCGGGCAGGATGTGGCCTCCGTAGCGCCCTTCTCTGGAAGGCTCGCTTCCCTGCTGTTACGGCAAGCTGTAACAACAAATAGGAAAGACCTGAAGCTGTCTTTCACTGAAGGTCGAAATCCCTTCCGATTCCGTGGGGAAAGGAACAGCGGCTTGGCTATCTCCAGCAGCGATGTACTCAGTGGTCCCGGTGGGCACCAAGGTTGGCGAATTTGCGCTGGGGCGGTAGGAAGGTTGCAACTTCTTGCATGGCATTTGTCTGTCACGCACTCGCTTGTCAACATCTGCATACCACAAGGTTGTGACGGGGTTCAGCTTGTGGCGCTTTCCATAGGACCCCTATGTCGTCACGACATAACTCATAGTGACCGACAGATAGGGAACGTCTAGGTTACGTACGTAACCCCCATTCCCTGATGGAGGGAACGGAGACGTTATGTCCCCATGCCACAATCTTGAACCATCGCTGGTTACCAGGGACTCGTCTCGGCTCCTCAGCGTAAAACCTAATCAGTGGACGCACCTGTCGCCCTTTTATACCCGTATGCACGGGTAGTGGTTCAGGTATGCAAAATCCACTAGCTAATTTAATTGGCGTTTTCTCTTAAGTCAGAGATGATCAGGGCTTCCAAGTAAATCCCCTATGTCATCACGACATAACGTCTCTGTTCCCTCCATCAGGGAACGGGGGTTACGTACGTAACCTAGACGTTCTTAGCAATTAGTTATAAAATAATTATAAAATTAATTGTCTTAACTTATTGACTTATTGTACAATGACTATATGTGCTAACTAGGACTGGCATCATTAAAAATAATTAGATACCGATATCTTGAGTTCGATACCGGTTCCTGAAGGATACTTTTTTCGATACCAATTTCATGAAATCAGTTTTAACAAGTTTATCTCAAAAACGTTGGTTTTATTTTTTCAGCTTGTTGACATTTATACAGACTCAAAGTATGCAAAATATATGCAACACAATAAATCAGTGCAAATAGTTTTATTAAAGTTCAAATAGTTCTCAGTTTACACATCTGTTAGGCTACCTTTACACTAGTGCGTGTTCGTTTTAAAATGCATAGCTCAGACAGAATCATAATTTCTATTCATTTATTCTAGGTTGTTATAGACTTCAAGAAATTACAAATCTTTATCTACTTTCATAAGTGGGTGTTTTATTTTCTTTCATCGTATGTTTTATTATTAAATTATGTGTTGTAGTATATCTAATTATTTGAAAGCATAAAAACAGCTTAGTTTATTAAAAGTTATTCTTAAAATAGGCTTATGAAATGTTTTCTATTTCCTCAGAAATTCTGTGTTTTGTATCTGTTTTGCAAATGAAGGCAAAAAACAATTGAATTTATCTTTAAATTATTGAAAATCAAACTATTTATTTTGGCAAACAAAGGGGGTTTATTATTCAAATTAAAACATGGAAGAAATGTTGTGTGATCAATACTTAAAAAAATAAAGTTAATAATTTGAATAGTAGCAGTATATACATTTTGCTGAATAATATTAATATATTTCTGCCGCAGTGCCTTCCAAGTTTAACCAAACTTTTATTTTGACGGGTTGCCGCGAATACCTTTACAGTTCTTTGTGTATATGATATGATGCTAGTTTTACTCAAATCAAAAAGTAAAATGCTCATGAAGTGACTATCAGAGCAGTTCTGGAGATGTTGTTCGTGTATGTCCTCATTTAGTGAGACGGCAGATGCTGAAGTCACCGCGAGCGTTACGCGCTTCAGTCTGTGTGTTGTAAACAAAAGTGCGCGATATAGAGAACAGACGGCTACGTATGCTTTTGAATCGCTCTCTCGGATGCATCGCTTCTAGTCGAACACACCTAGTGCTGCAGGCTAATTGCCTTACTGACTTTGATGAGATTAACCCCTTAGGTATCGAAATGTGATACCAAATGACGAAGTTTTTCGATACTCGATGGGATCGAGGCAATTCGGTCGGTGCCTAAAAAGTATCGAAGTTTATACCCAGGCCTAGTGCTAACACATACTGTGTAAATAACATGGCTGTTCTTTGTCACATATTAGATCCACTTCTTCAAACATAGTCATTTTTTCGCATGTTGCCGTTTTTCACCTCTAGAGTGTTGTTATACTGTAGAACCAAGGACTTGCAGCTGTAGACAAGCATAATCCTCCAGTGCCAGTGCACAGAAGGCTCATCACAGAGCAACTGAACAGTATCACAAACTATCAGTGTTGATTTTTACTTCTGTCTATCAGGAAGTCAGTCAATCATATTTATTTATAAAGCAATTTAAACAAAACAATAGCTGTTGGCCAAAGTGCTGTACAAAATGTAAGTATATACCAAAAATACAAAAGTAAACATAGAACACGGCGACAGATAGTACTCTACAGTTATGCCCCTGCGCTTACTTAAGTTATGACCATATGCAACAGTAAATAAATCCGTTTTAAGAAGAGACTTAAAATCAACATATGTTGGTGCAGATCTTACATAGGGTGGCAAATTGTTCCAAAGCTGTGGAGCAGCCACTTAAAAGGCACAACCTCCTTTCAATTTTGACCATCATCTGTGCCAATTAATTATAACCCAGTTAGCCAGCTAGCTGTGTTCCACAACAATATGCTACAAATGGTTTGAGCATAGACTGTATGTGTTAATTATACCCATAAAAAAATACAATATGATAATCACTACCCGAAAAGAAAAACAATTATACAGAGAAAATAAGCTCAGGTATTATCTTACCCCAGTTGGGTCATCATGGTTACCATGCACACTGAAGACAGGGATGGAGATGTTGAGATTACTGTCCAAGTAGTTCACCCATGGAAATCTGACAAAATAAGCAGTAAAATTATGTGTTTGTATGCATGTTTATGTGTTTTATTATTATTATTTTAAATCTCTGTACATATGAACAAAATGCATAATAAAGAAGTATTTCATATTAGGATGGGCATTTTTGGCAACTTCTTATTTGGATCATCGATTCGATAGGTTTCAAAAATGATTAATCGAGTACTTGGGGGGGAGGGGGGGCATGGCCATAATGGAGATAATGAAAATATCTGCAAACTTTAATGAAGAAGAATGTTAAAAATTAAAATATGACATGAAACATGTCTATGAAAACATGAACACATGATTAAAGGTTTGATTATGATGCAGCAATGTTAAAAAGTAAACTATACAAATAGACTAACCTAAACAATAAACTGAAACCAGTTCTATGACACTTCCTATGATATTAACCAGATAACTTGGATACATAACATAGACATAACTGTGGCGAGGGGTGCGTGGGAAGGCGGAACGCGCTAAGGGGAGAGCGGGTTTGGAGACGAGCGGGGAAACGGTTGGCAAGTGAATGATAATTAACACCTGTATCCGATTCCAGTGATTGCCGGAGAGATATAAAAAGGGCCCAACGGCCTGCAGAGGGAGAGCAGTAGCGAGCACCCCAAAGCAAGAGAGAGACTGCCACGAAGAAGAGTGACAGCACCAACGAAGAAGAGTGACAGCGCTAACGAAGAAGAGACAGCCCGCCAGTATTTACGTTTGTTGTGATTTTGATTTTGGTATTATTAAAACCCGATTTGTGGCTCGTCACCCCTGACTTCCTCGTCCTCCTTCCTTGAACCCCGAACCTTGCTACACTGGTGCCAAAACCCGGGACGAGGAAGCCGGCACGCCGTCATGCAACCCGCCCAGTCTACACCACTTGCGGAGTTAGTCAAGTCGCTCGCGGGTCTTCATCAGGCGCAGCACCAAGCGCTCATGGACATGAAGCTGGAGCAGGAAGATCGCTTCCGGCTCTTGGTCCAGGCGCAGGATGAAGACCGGCGGGCCATCCAAATCAAATCAAATCAAATCAAATCACTTTTATTGTCACATCACCACAGCACAAGTGCCTTGGTGAGTGAAATTCTTATGAGCGTGCTCCAGACAGTGCAGAAAAACAACAGACAATTTACATATGGACAGACAGTGCAAAAAAAAACAACAGCAATTTACATATGGACAGACAGTGCAAAAACAAACAACAGCAATTTACATATGGACAGACAGTGCAAAAACAACAACAACAGCAATTTACATATGGACAGACAGTGCAAAAAAAAACAACAGCAATTTACATATGGACAGACAGTGCAAAAAAAACAACAGCAATTTACATATGGACAGTACATATTTACAGACTGTACAGAAGACAATGTGCAAAATACACATACATGCACTCAGTACGCTTAGTGTACTATAGAGACATACTCAATTTCCAACGACACATTATACACCGTATGGGCACATCTACATTATGTACAGTATCTATACATAATGTGGTCTATACATAGTAGTAATGTGAGGTGCAACAGATTATAAATTAACAGCAGATTGGTTGAGCAGCAGATAGATGTGCAAAGGTGCAACAGATTATTCATATGCAGTGTCGTGGATGTGCATCGTATGGTGTCCAGTGATAGCAGATAGGTTGTGTTAGTGCAGTGTGTGCGTGTAGTCCAGTTGAACGGTGTTAAAGTGCAGTGCATGGCATGTTGTGTGAGTGGGAGTGTGATGTAGGGTGAATTAGTTCTGACTGTTCATTAGCCTGATAGCCTGAGGGAAAAAGCTGTCCCTCAGTCGGCTAGTGCGGGATCGGATGCTGCGGAAACGTCGTCCTGAGGGCAGCAGAGAGAGCAGTCTGTGGGACGGGTGGCTGGAGTCTTTGATAATCCTCCGGGCTTTCCTTGTACACCGCCTGGTGTAGATATCCTGGAGGGAGGGAAGCTCACCTCCAACAATGTGGCGGGCAGTTCGCACGACCCTTTGCAGAGCCCTGCGGTTGCCAGCGGTGCTGTTTCCATACCAGGCGGTGATACAGCCGGTCAGGATGCTCTCCACAGTGCAGGTGTAGAAGGACCTGAGGATTCTGGGGCTCGTTCCAAACTTCCTCAGCCGTCTCAGGAAGAAGAGACGCTGATGTGCCTTCTTCAGCACTGCATCTGTGTGAGCAGACCATGTGAGATCCTCGGTGATGTGAACGCCGAGGAACTTAAAGCTGGTCACCCGCTCCACAGGTGTCTTGTCGATGGTGATGGGTGTGTGTTCTCTGCTCTGTCTCCTGTAATCCACCACCAGCTCCTTGGTCTTGTCGATGTTGAGTGAGAGGTGGTTCTCCTGACACCATTTAGTCAGGGTACTCACCTCCTCTCTGTAGGCCGTCTCATCGTTGTCGGTGATCAGGCCTATCACCGTTGTGTCATCAGCAAATTTGACGATGACATTGGAGCTGTGTGTAGCTGTACAGTCGTGTGTGTACAGGGAGTACAGGAGTGGGCTGAGGACGCAGCCCTGCGGTGCACCAGTGTTGAGGATCAGGGGAGATGATGTGTTGTTGCCCATTCTGACCACCTGACTTCTGCCTGTCAGGAAGTCCAGGATCCAGCTGCACAGAGATCTGTTCAGTCCTAGAGTCTGGAGCTTCGCAACCAGTGTGGCAGGCACTATAGTGTTAAATGCTGAACTATAATCCACGAACAGCATCCTCACATAGGTGTTCTTATTTTCCAGGTGGGAGAGAGCAGTGTGCAGGGTGAAGGCAATAGCATCGTCTGTGGAACGGTTACTGCGGTATGCAAATTGTAGTGGGTCCAGTGAAGCAGGCAGCACAGAGCAGATGTAGTCTCTGACAAGCTTCTCAAAACACTTGCTGAAGATGGGGGTCAGAGCAACGGGCCTCCAGTCATTCAAGCATGTGATTTTGTTTTTCTTTGGTATGGGCACAATGATGGATTTTTTGAAGCATGAGGGAACCACAGACAGAGAGAGGGACAGATTGAAAATATCTGTAAAAACCCCGGCTAGCTGGAAAGCGCATGCTTTGAGCACACGGCCTGGATTACCATCAGGTCCCACGGCTTTACGGATGTTCACCCATTTAAAGGATGGAGTTACATCCGCGACAGAAAGCGTGAGTGGACTGACCTCTTCTGCGGTAGCCGCGGCAGCGCTCTCTGTGTGGGTGGTGTTATCAGCCTCGAACCGAGCATAAAAGGTGTTGAGCTCGTCCGGTAGAGAGGCGGCGATGTTCACAGTAGCTGGTTTACTCCCTTTAAAGCCTGTGATGTTGTTAATGCCCTGCCACATGCTTCTTGGGTTATTGTTGTTGAAGTGTTCTTCAACTTTGTTTTTATAAGTTCGTTTGGCTGCTTTGATGGATCTCCTGAGATCGTAACTGGCTTGTTTCCGATCGTCAGAGTTTCCGGATTTATAGGCAGATGTCCGCGCTGACAAGGCTGATCGAACATCACTGTTAATCCACGGTTTTTGGTTGGGGTAGATCCGGATGGTTTTGGTCGGAACTACATCGTCTATACACTTCCTGATGAAACACGTGACCGTATCTGAATACGCCTCTATGTCGTCATCAGACGCTGCCCGGAACATGTCCCAGTCCACGTGATCAAAACAGTCCTGTAGTATAGCATCCGATTGGTCTGACCAACAATGAACTGTCCTGAGAGCGGGTGCTTCACGTTTCAGTTTCTGCCTATAAGCAGGCAGGAGCAGAACGGAAGAGTGATCCGATTTGCCGAAAGGTGGGCGGGGGAGGGACTTGTATGCGTCCCGGAGGGGGGAGTAACAATGGTCGAGTGTGCTATCTCCACGTGTGTTGATGGTGACGTGTTGAAAGTATTTTGGAGCTATTGTTTTGAAGTTGGCTTTATTAAAGTCCCCTGTGATAATAAAAGCTGCATCTGGGTGCGCTGATTCCTGTACAGTTCCTTGAGTGCCTGGTCTGTGTTGGCTTGGGGGGGGATATAAACAGCCGTGATTATGATGGCTGTAAATTCCCTCGGTAGCCAGAATGGTCGGCACAGAAGCGTATGAAATTCCAGATCAGGGGAGCAGAAGGATTTAATAGAGTGTATGTTCCTTTCATTACACCATGAGTTGTTGATGTAGAAGCAAACACCCCCGCCTCTGCTTTTCCCTGTGAGCTCTTCCGTTCTGTCCGAGCGGTGCACGGAGAAGCCCGTGAGCTCGATGGCTGAGTCTGGAACAATAGCAGACATCCAGGTTTCTGTGAGGCAAATAACACAGCAGTCCCTTGTTTCTCGTTGGTATGAGATGCGCGCCCGCAGTTCACAGAGTTTGTTATCCAGTGACTGAACGTTGGCCAGTAAAATGGTTGGAAGAGGAGGTCGGAAAGCACGGCGTCTCAGTCTGACGAGAACGCCAGCTCGTTTTCCTCGTTTTCGGCGTCGGCGGCGTCTCCTCGCTTTCGCAACCCACACAAAGGGTTCGGATGCCGTGTCCGTGAACAGTCCACCGGCATTCAAAAACTCAAAGTCCGGTTTGCGTTGCGCGACGGAGGAACCAATGTTCAAAAGCGTGTCTCTATCGTAGACAGTTATACTAACAACATCTAACACGTAAAACAACAAAAAAACAAATAAAACATACGAAAAACCGCAAAGTTTTCCCGGAGCTCGCAACACGGCTGCCATCCTCGGCGCCATCTTGACTCTATCACTCTATCACTTGACTCTATCACTCTATTGACTCTTATTTTATTTCATTATTTGTCTCTTATTTCATTCTCACCATATTTGTATATATATATATACTCTCTCGTGTTTTGTTTCATAGTTTTTATTGCTTTTATGTTATTATTATGTAATAATAAATCCGGAAGCCCCCGTCGCAGCCCCAGCGATCGCTCACGTCCCGCTGATGAAGATGGGACCCCACGATGACCCGGAGGCATTCGTGGACCTGTTTGAGAAGCCAGCGGAGGCGTGTGGCTGGGCGCGCACCCAGTGGCCGGTGCGCCTGATCCCCCTGCTGACGGGGGAGGCGCAGGTAGCAGCCCAACAGTTGCCTGTCGCGAACCTCCTGGCCTACGACGACCTCAAGCGGGCCATCCTGCAACGCGTCGGCCGAAACCCCGATCAGCACCGTCAGCGCTTCCGCTCCGTGGAACTTGGGGACGGCGGTCGACCATTCGTGATGGCTCAGCAGCTCCGGGACGCCTGCCGCAAGTGGCTCATGGCCGAGCTCCGCGACGTCGAGGGAGTAATCAACCTGGTGGTGCTTACCCCTTTTTTTAAACTAAACTATAATTTTAATTAATTTACTTCCCCAACTAATACAAATATGTTATCATTAGCTAGCTCCACAGTGGAGAGCTGCTTTATAACAGAAAATCAAGTTGTAATTCTAATGAACTGCTTGATTTAAGGCTATTGCATAAACAATTCATCTATACACATTCTCAGTTCTGTCCATGGTCATTTTTATTTTCTGTATATTTTTATTTGATTACTGTTGTTATTCATAATTATTGTCTATTATCTTCATTATTAGTGTTTTTTATTACCTTAATTATATGTTGTCTGCACTATGTTTGTACTTTGTGTACTGGAAGCTCCTAACACCAGGGCAAATTCCTCGTGTGTGCTAACACACTTGGAAATAATGCTCTTTCTGATTCTGATAAAGTTGCTATATAAATAAATGTGATTTGACTGCTTTACTAAAGTACCGAACTGAAGAGCTCATGCAAACATAACTTTCTCACCGCTGTCAGTTTTTGTTGTTTAAACTATTGTTTTGTTTGTTTTTTTATTGCGTTATTTAGAAGAAAATGCTGTGCTGTAGCAAAGAGTTTAGAAGACCAAGAGGTGAAACTCTGATGCTTTCTGTATAATAGCCACTAGGTGGCGCTTCGGTAGCGCGGCCGTCATTTTGGACTGAAAATTCCAACTCAACAACTTTACAGATATACAGAAATAGACAGAATAGCAATGAAAGAAAAGTCAAAGTAGAATAAAAAATGCAATGTTGGGCAATCCACCACATAAACTATAAATGTGACCGTAAAAATCTTTCGTTTTTCATAGTTTTCTCAAGACACTGACAGGTAATTATTCACAAAAGTGTAAAAGTATTGTGTGTTTTGAAGTAGGACGTAGCGCTGTCTTATGCACCTACTAACTTTAACTGTTTTTAGACATAATCCTTTTAGTAACTGCAGGTCCTAGCCATAAAAACCATAATGATTTGTATGTATATGCCACTAAGTTAGAATGAGCTTATGCAACTTTACACATTTAAAATTACTTACTATATTTTTCGTGGCCGATTCCGATACCGATTTTTTTAGAGCAAACTGGCCGATTCCGATTCCGATTTTTTTTCCTTTAAGCAACCAACAAGAAATAATGAAAGATTCTAACACAAATAAAGTGGTTATATAGTGAATATAGATTTTATTTAACATGTATAATATTTAATTGTTTAAAAAATATATATATTTAAGAAAAAAGTTGCCCCCCAAATTCATGTCTGTGGTGTTTCAACAATGGATGTCACCCCTTTAAGAAAAGGGAGAATTCTATTTGGACTACTTCCTATGTGTAAGGGTCACTGCAGGTGCTGGTTGATCTGAGGGGTGCATGGGGAGTACATTCTTTCTTATAAATTCTGAAGCTAGCTAAATCTCTGACAATTTCATGTGTTGTCATTAGTGTATGTGGTGTTATGTTGATAACTTGCAGATCTGGCATATTTTAATAAAAAAAATATATAAATACATGCTTGTTGATATTTCCAAAATGTCCCCTGATCTTGAAATCATCATGATGGTAGCCTCCATTTTAGAAAAGTCTAAGCTGATTTGTATGTGGTGTTACTGTCTCTGGTGTTAATGCATTTTCTGGTAACACAGAGCCTTTAGTAACTTGCATTATAAGGTCTGTGGTGTTATAATTACGTCTGTAGTGTTACTTCAATATGACATAGACATAAGTGGCTTTGTCACAAGTTTTTGATTAAAATTATTTAAAATTAAAAATGTTCTTAAGCTTTTATTTGAATGGATATAGCATATTAAACAAATTTTAAATGCCTATCAATATATTTTATTAGAAAAAACAAACAAGCATCTTTACACATTCTGCCTCTCATGTTCAACTGGTCAACCCCAGTTGAAGATGGACCAAGATGGTTTTTAAATTGGGTTGAAACTACATAAAACTGGCCTTAAATGAAAACATTAACAGTAACCATTTGAAATGAAAGGCAACGTTTGCATAGTTACAATCTAAACAACACAACCAACACACATATTCAACAGTCCAAACAAAGACGTTACTTAATCAACATTTGTTGTCATTTTTAAAATTGGTGTAAAGAAAAAAGGTATTTACCAGTGAAACTAAATAAAACCAAAATAGGCTATATAAATAAATTATTCCAAAATGTTAAATCAAATAATGTTTAGTGCAACGAGCAAAAACAAAGATGCTACAGCTCGTGCTTGTTAAATCGAATTAAGTCAATGTGATTTTAAGGTAAAATAAAAATAATAATCTTGTACAGAACTGACGTTTATACGTTTGAACGTTTTATTCTTTACAAAAAGTAGCATTTCAGCTTTGTCACAAGTTGGTCTGTTTCTTTTCTCATCCAACACGTGAGAAGCTGCGCTGAACAACTGTTCACGGTCTATTCTTGTGCAGGGCGTGGACAGATACGCTCGCGCAAATTCTAGTGATGGGAAGTTCGGATCTTTTTACCGACTCGGACCTTTGAGTCTCGTTTAAGATGAACGAACGACTCGAAAAACCCGAAGACTCAAAAAGTGAACTAATCAATTATCGTTCCGGCTCATACTGCATTAGTCACGCGATGAACGAACGACTCGAAAAACCCGAAGACTCGAAACAGGTGAACTAATTCCAGTACAGAACCTTTAGGATGGTGCGCATGCGCGACTGAACGAATCACTCCCCGAAACGACTCGTTCTTCTCGAGTCTCATTAAAGATTCGTTCAAAATAAATGAATCGTTCAAGACCGACCCATCACTAGCAACTTCAGCTAGAGCAGCAAATGAAAGCGGCTCTTATTTGTGTGGCAGTAATGTTACACCAACGGCTGTTCGCTTCATTGTATCTGTTTTTCTGTGTTTGTTGTGCTCCTGCCGAATGTCTTCCACACAAATGACATGTTCGCACTTTCGGAAAAATCGGCCGAAAAAAAGACAAAAACCGGCCGGTTGCCGATCGCGCATTATTACTCCACTAGGTCTGAAATATACAGTGGGTACGGAAAGTATTCAGACCCCCTTACATTTTTCACTCTTTGTTATATTGCAGCCATTTGCTAAAATCATTTAAGTTCATTTTTTTTCCTCATTAATGTACACACAGCACCCCATATTGACAGAAAAACACAGAATTGTTGACATTTTTGCAGATTTATTAAAAAGTGTGATATTTCAGTTTTTCTTTTTTAATAAATCTGCAAAAATGTCAACAATTCTGTGTTTTTCTGTCAATATGGGGTGCTGTATATTGTATGTTTTAATTCCCTGGAACACACTACAAACATGATGATCTCTAGAACATGATGCATTGCTGTGTCGGTCATAAGGAAATAATTAAACAAATTTGAAGAAAGTGGTTGTGTTTTTTTGTTTTATGTTTTTGTTCACATAAGATAATTATTATTATTTTTTTTTATGTTTATTGTAATGTTTTTGACATTAATATACGACAATACTGCAAAAACTGTTTACTGTCAAGCTGTTATATTCCGGTTATATATTTATTGTCCAACGTTCCAAAATTTTCTGTCATTAATTTAATTTCATATGTTGATATTAATTCAGTGTTTATAATGCTAACTCTTGAACTTGAAATATTTTCAACCGAAACTGACATGGTTTCTAGAGAGCAAAAGTGTTTTGTGGAAAAAGGGAAGACTTTAAAAAATAAAGTCTGTAAAATAAACTGTTAAACGAATTTGATCATCACTAACGTTAGTTATTGCATATTTTATAAGAATATTTTATTAAATCAAATGAAATCCAAATTTCTATGAAATCCATTTTTAAATCAAAATCAACGTGCAGCATTGAGTGCAAGAAGCAAGTGTCCATCTCATAGCCCAAATCACTGAAACAGTTCAGTATCAGTAAGGAAATAAAAAATTCCAGAAAATAATGGAAACCAGATTTTGGTAAAGATAAAACTGTAAAACTCAATTAATTAGACAGGCTTTTTTATTATTAAAATGTTATTTAATGGGCTTCCGGTTTGGCAATATGAGGTGAAGACGCGTGTTTGCAGAGCTCCCGATACTTTCTGATAATATATGCTTTAATAGTGCCATTTCAGTGATCTAAAACGTTTTTATAAGTGCTAAACAGTGCTTAGTGCAATCGGGTTGATACAGCAAGATGAGTAAAAACAAATCAGTAGTAAATGCCCCGCTAACAACGAGAACCAGCATAGCTAGCAAATTAGCTACCATGGCTAACGCAGGGAAATCTGAAGAAACCCCTGCAGATAACGACGGTGTCTCTATGAACCAGCTGGTAACGGAGTTAACAAAGCAACGAGCTTCGATAAAGGAAGACATCTCAGTTCTGATTCAATAATCTATGGTGCTGCTTCAGATATCGGTGAATGCTTTAACAGAGACGCTGGCAAGTTTTCAGTCCCGCCTGTGCGCCACAGAGACACTCGCGAGCGATAATTTCTCAGCGTTATCTGCGGCCAAAAAAAACGATCAAAATTCTGAAAGAGCAAAACGCGACACTTATGGATCGAATTGATGACTTGGAAAACCGGTTACGGAGAGCAAATCTCAGGATTTTGAACGTTCCAGAGAATAGCGAGAAAGGCCAGTCTACTGTCAAGTTCGTGTCCGAGATGTTAATGGAAGTCATGGGTCAGGAAGTTTTTGAAAAGCCTCCCGAGCTAGAACGAGCACACCGATCGCTGGGTCCAAAACCACAGGAAGGTCGACCTCCCAGGCCACTGGTTATATGTTTTCATAGATTCCAGGAGAAGGAAAAAGCGCTAAGATGGGCCAGACAGAATGAGGCAAAATACAAGGACTCGACTTTGAGGATCTACCCAGACATCTCCGCTGATCTCGTCAGAAAGCGCGCCGCATTTAAAAACGTTGCAAACAGCTTCTATATCAGAAGAATGTGCGATTCCAGTTGCTTCATCCAGCACGGTTACGAGTTCGTCATGAAGACGAGACTTTCCTTTTCAATATGCCTGAGGAAGCTCAACGGATTTATGATCAGCGGATTGCTACAAGTGAATAATTCTGGATATCATTGCAACGATATTGTGAAGAAGAGACTTTTAGGTACGTTAGGCCTAAAACACTGTGATAACCGAGAAACCCTTTTCAGGGCCCTATTTCTAAGTGCACTTTCTGTTTTAGAGTGGTTTATATGCTTTTCCCTGTTGACAATTGCAATGCCTTATTTTCATTTTATAACTCATTGGTTATATTATTGATCTTAGATCCTGAATATTAGGTCTAACTTCAAGTAATAGGTGTGCACCCTCTGTTTAGGGGGATTTATATGACTCTTCGCATGGTCAATTAGGATGCCTTATTTTCACTCATTTAATTTTTCATTAACTTTATATTTGATAAGGTTTGAAACACTTTAAGTGATTGGTCTGTCATATTATACAATAGCTGAGCTAATTTACAGACTATTCAATCATATTCATGATGAGCAACTTCACTGCAGATTGGCTAAAAATTTATCTTTTACATCTATAGTTTTGTTATGCGGTACTGTAATAGTGCTTTAGACCTGCTTGTGCACTTATTTCTTATTATGTAGTACTGTATTTATTAACAGTGCTTCATGTTTGCTTATACACTTATTTATATGCTTGATTTTTCTTTTTATGCTTAACTTTGATCACATCGGGAGCTCTGGGGGAAAAATGAAACGTAAATGGACTTGAAGTACGGGAGCTGAGAGATTGTTGTGAGCTGCGGTTTGTCTTCGTTCAATGGACAAATCTAGAATGTATTATAGTTTTGGTTGTTTATCAAGGTTTATCCTTTTTTTTTATATATCCCCCCCCCCCCCCCCCCTCCCAGTCACAGACAGAGGATACATCTTATTGTGGATATCTGGGCACACAGACAGTTATTGATAAATAATGGCTGATATGGACAATGAAGTGAAAAATCCCAGTGGGTCAGCAGTACGCTTTGTTAGCTGGAATGTTAAAGGATTAAATGGACCAGTGAAAAGAACTCGCATATTTACGCATATTAAGAGACTAATAAAAAAAGTAATAGCCTTCGTACAGGAAACACACCTATGTATTGAAGATCATAACCGACTTAGAAAAACATGGGTTGGCCAGGTTTACCACTCTAGCTTTAACCATAGGGCTAGAGGTGCGGCCATTATAATTCATAAAAGAGTACAATTTACTGCATCTGGAACCATTTCAGATCCCCAAGGGAGGTACATTATTGTATCAGGTCATCTCTTTAGCACACCAGTAGTCCTGGTGAGTGTCTACGCACCCAACTGGGATGATGTTAATTTTGTGGAAAAAATATTTTCCTTGTTACCAGATTTAAACACTTACCATCTTATATTTGGTGGGGACTTGAATTGTGTGATGGATACAACTATGGATCGCTCCAACCCTAAAACTGTACCTCTTTTAAAAATGTCTCAGATTTTTGCTGGATATATGACTCAAATTGGCTGTGTGGATCCATGGAGGTTTTCATATCCTGATAAAAAAGAATTCTCTTGCTTTTCGCATGTCCATCAGACATACTCAAGGATAGATTATTTATTTACTGATAAAAGGCTTATCCCCGCAATAAAAAACATAGAATACTCTGCTATAGTCGAATCAGATCACACCCCCGTAATTCTTGATATTTGTTTTACTTATAACTACCCAGCACGGTCAGCATGGAGGCTAAACACAGCTTTACTTTCAGATGAAAACTTTTGCCAATCCATATCTTGTGCGATTGACAATTTTCTATTAACTAATCAAACAGATTCTATATCACCATCATTATTATGGGAGACATTTAAGGTTGTAATAAGGGGAGAAATAATATCGTACTCTGCCTTACGTAATAAAGAGATGAAAAAAAAACAGGAAAAACTCATCGAATCTATACAGAAAACTGACCGTCAGTATGCTAAGACCCCAACGGCTGAACTATATAGAGAAAAACTTAGTCTTAAGACAAAATATGATTTATTGTCAACGGAAAAAACTGAACGTAATTTGGTTTTTGCCCATGCCAGGTTTTACGAACATGGTGAAAAGGCAGGCCGTCTCCTTGCTCAACAGTTAAAAAGTAAATCAGCAGCTCGGCTTATTCCAAAGATTAGGAAAACATCGCAAGAAATTACACAGTAGATCCCCAGGAAATTAATTCTATTTTTCATAAATATTATTCATATCTGTACAGTTCAGAATTCCCACAGGATGACTCATTCATGTCAACATTTTTGACTAATGTTAACCTGCCCACAGTCAAAATAGACCAAAAGAATAATCTTGATAAACCTCTACAACTTCAAGAGATAGAGGAATCGATCAAAGCCATGCAAAGTGGTAAAGCCCCGGGACCAGACGGGTTTCTGGTTGAATTTTATTTTAAAAAATCCTCACAACTGTCCCCTTTACTTTTTAATATGTTCAATCACTCATTTGACCAATCAAAACTGCCATCAAGTCTTACACAGGCCCATATCACAGTTCTTCTGAAGCCAGATAAAGATGCCCTTGACTGTAATTCTTACAGACCTATTTCCTTACTAAATGTAGACTTTAAAATTGTATCTAAAGTACTGGCCTCTAGAATAGAGTATATAATACCAGATATTATTTCACAAGACCAGACAGGCTTCATAAAAGGGGCGCCACTCCTTCATTAATATTAGGACACTTCTCAATATTGTGCATTCTCCTGCGTCAGAGAGTAATCCTGAAGTGGTTATCTCTCTTGACGCAGAGAAGGCATTTGATAGAATCGAATGGAATTATTTATTTGCTATATTAGAAAAAATTGGATTCGGCTCAAAATTCATCTCCTGGATTCACCTGCTTTATCATCAACCAAAGGTAGCCGTAGTCACAAATAAGATGGTATCACAATATTTTTCCTTGTCTAGAGGCACACGGCAAGGATGCCCCCTTAGCCCTTTACTATTTATTTTGGCTATAGAACCATTATCATCAGTACTCAGATCATCACAATCTATTAGTGGTATTAAAAGAAGGGGTGTAGAGTATAAAGTCTCTCTATATGCTGACGATCTGTTATTATATATAACTGACCCACTATCATGCATCTCTGAAGTTGTGAAAATATTAGAAGAGTATGGGTACTTTTCAGGTTATAAATTAAACTTCTCTAAAAGTATATGCTTCCCTATCAACCATATGGCAGATCAGATCACAGATACAGACTTGCCCTTTTGTACATCAAAATCAGAATTTAAATACTTAGGAATAAATATTACCCGTTCATACACTGATCTGTTTAAAGCAAATTATAATCCCATACTTAAAAAACTTGAATCAGATTTTCAAAGGTGGAGTGTTATATATTTGTCTTTAGCTGGTAAAATCAATTGTGTTAAAATTAATGTGATACCCAGACTATTGTATTTGTTTCAGAGGCTTCCAATTTTCTTGCCAAAGTCATTTTTTCGGTCAACCAATAGGTTGCTGTCTTCCTTTATATGGGGGGGCAAAAAGCCAAGAATACGCAGAGAGTTTCTTGAAAAACCTAAAAGGGATGGAGGACTGGCTCTCCCAAATTTGCTAAATTATTATTGGGCAGCAAATTTACAAAAAGTTATTTATTGGTTTCAGTCCCCTCATATAAAATGGTGTGAAGCGGAGGCTAAATCTTGTATATCGACATCACTGGTGGTGCTGATTACAATGAAGTCACCATTCTCACCATCACAGTTTTCCTCAAGTCCAGTTGTAATTTTGACTCTCAAAATATATAATCAGTTTAGACAGGCATTTCAACTTACAGACTTTTCTTTGGAAACCCCCATATGTAATAATCATCTTTTCCCAGCTGCCAAGCTAGATGCTACTTTCAAGCAATGGCAGGACTTGGGCATAGTAAAATGTAGTGATTTATTCATTGATAATATTTTTGCTAATTACAACGATTTGATTCAAAAATGTAATCTTCAAAAATCTGATTTTTTTCGTTACCTCCAGGTTTGACACTTTATTCAGACCCACTGTTCTGTGTTTCCTCAAATGCCCTCTGAATCAGGATTGGACTTACTTCTTAAGACCCCTACACACCTCAAGGGCCTCATTTCCAAAATATATAACTTCATTATGTCATTCCAAAATATATCACTAGAGAAGATCAAAACAGAATGGATAGGAGAGTTGGGAATTGACATTTCCGAAGACACTTGGGATAAAGCTGTTGAAAGAATAAATAGGACTTCATCTTGTGCACGACTCAACCTGATTCAGATGAAAGTTCTCTACTCACTATAGTAAAACCAAACTGGCTAAACTATACCCAAATATAGATGAAACATGTGATCGTTGTAATACATCCAAGGCAGATCTAACACATATGTTCTGGTCGTGTACTAAACTGAGACAATTTTGGTTTTCAATATTTGAAATTTTGAACTCTGCATTTAATAGGAATTAGGAATAATTAGGAATTCAGCCTAACCCAATAATGGCTTTGTTTGGCGTTACAGGTGACAACATTCACATAACTAAAGATAAAGAAAATGCCTTAGCATTTGCAACATTAATAGCTAGAAGAATAATTATTTTAGAGTGGAAATCACCAATACCACCTAAACTGTCACTATGGCTTAGTGATGTAATGTTTTTTCTAAAAACTGAAAAAATCTAATATTTTTTCAGAGGATCAACCAGACCATTTTACAAAACATGGGACCCTTTAATAATCTATATTGAGAAAAACATACTACTACAACTTTGAGTCATCCCCCCCCCCACCCCCCACGTCCTCCCCCCACCCCCCACGTCCTCCCCCCTTCCCCTCCCCCATGTTATTTATTTATTTATCTTTTTTTTATTTTTGTAGGTAAAAAAGTGGAAAATGAATGCCTTTGAAGGTGCTTCTGTCACTGAATGCTTTCAATGTACCGTGTTCTGAAAAAATAAAAAAAATAAAATGTTATTTACTTTAACCATTAAAATAATACAAAAAGATGCAAGTTCACAATAGCTTTTAAAATGACTTAAAATACTTATATAATAGCAATGATTCAATAATTAGTTTAAATAAATGATCAAAAGCAAGAAAACATATGGATTTATTGAACAAATCTGTTAAAATACATAAACAATAGAGCTAATGTTCATTACAGTACAAAGGCCTGCAGGGGGTGCTAGCTGCCTGATAATTATTTATACACATTACTGCGAGATCTAATCCTTGTTTAATATTGACCAAGCACCATTTAATTCAAATGTCCAATTAATCTTTAATATTAGGCTATTTCTTTAGGAAATAAATGTTATAGCTTCTGTAATTAGATGAATGTTTGGACATCAAAATTTGTAAACTCAGTTTGAGCTTTTATTTTGAAATCGCGATGTATCCTGTGTTTGTATAGGTTTATAAATGATTTACCTTACACATCTGATGAAATGGCACACGTTGCGTTGCCAGATGAACGCTATAATAAACACAAACTTACAACAACATGCAGAGATGGAGTTTGAGAAGCTCCACATGTAAATGATAACTGTTTCTGTGGAGCTACTGTGAACGGAGCCGCTGTGTGACGCATGTATTTAACCTACACGCATGTGAATAATTAAAGCGCATATAATTATTTAATTAAATCATAGCGTTTGTGAATTCACAATTATGCTTAATTGTGATTTGTAAAAGGGTTTAATATATCATGCCGCCTTGGAAAACAGTCTAATAATATGTTTTATGGATTCTCGTCCGTGAAATGCGCCACTTCCGGTATTTTACCTGTTAGTCGACGTGAGCAAAATGAACTCGACGATTTTTACAAATCAACTAGTCGCGACTAATAGACAAATCGCAACAGCCCTAATATATATATATATATATATATATATATATATATATATATATATATATATATATATATTATTCTACAGAGTTTTCAGTCCAAAATGGCGGCGGTAACAGTCATGTAATGGGCGCAACTGTTGCAATGGAGCGTTCTATTGAGTTTCGCCTCTTGGGCTTCTATACTCTTTGGCTGTAGTCTAAAGCGATGTTTCTCTTCTTCTCTTGAACTGCATCAGAATTACAGTCTTACACTACAGCGCCACACTGGTCAAGCTGCAGTATTGCAGGCTCTTACATTAGGTAATATGGGATAAGACAACTACTCGACAACAGAAATATTTGTCGACAATTTTTTATTGTCGACGTTGTTGATAATGTCGACTAATCGTTTCAGCTCTAATTAACTGCTATAATTCCTCTGCTGCACTTTTCACTGTGTTAACAGCAAGATGTTAAATTCATTTAGTGTTTTGACAAGTCTAATAAAATAGCTATTAGGCTAAACCTACACCTACTACTAAACGAATTGTATCCTGACAAAACGAATAAAAATAAGGATTACAATTTTGATATAACTTTTTTTTCTCTCTGACACTTTATTCCGTGTTGGCAGCAAAATTATTGACATTTTTGTGTCAATAAATTCAAGACTCTTGACAAGACGAATAAAATAAATACAATTTTGTGCAGACTACACTTTTATTTGTTAGCCTATCTGTCTTTCTTTCATCTGAAATGTGAACAAACAGTGAATATATCGTGGGAGCGGGTGGGTGCGGAATAAAACCTAAAAAAAAAAACAGTCCCGCGCAGACCTCTACATCACAGATCAGATTTAATTTATCACGTAAAGAGAGATGATTGACAATAAGAGTGAGGTGAGACAGACAAGACGATGGTGGAAGAGTTTCAAAACGAAATGTAAAAGCGCCCGTTTTAAGCCGGTTGAATTCTGAGTCTGACATTAACATCCCGTGGTAGTTAGGAATTACACAAGCTTCAGTCTGGATCCTACCCTTAAACGATAGAGATGACCGAACACCTGAGAAGAGACGATGACAACCCCTCCGAGGACCTCCGAGATGAGCCCCAGAGACAGATCTCCAGTGAGGACCTCGTCACCTAGACATCCATCGGGGAAAGACCCCCGGAACCAGTGGACCACTTACACTCTGACTTTGCTGCAGTTGGAACAAACTACTGATTCGTCTGGCCGGAGGGAAACTGGCCCCCGACTGAGCCTGGTTTCTCCCAAGGTTTTTTCTCCATTCTGTCACCGATGGAGTTTTCGTTCCTTGCCGCTGTCGCCTCTGGCTTGCTCAGTTGGGGACACTTCATTTCCAGCACAATCATCGACTTGATTGCACAGATATTATTTAAACTGAACTAAGCTGGACAATGCCATTACTAAATTCAATAATGAAATGCATTCAGCAGATAATTGAGTGTTAAATCCTGTCATTTTACATTATTGACAAAATTTGCCTATTTTTGATATTGTGCAGTGCTTTGTTACAATTTGTATTGTTAAAGGCGCTATATAAATAAAGGTGACTTGACTTGACTTGACTTGACATTAATCTAAGTCAAGGAGAAAACTCACAGAGATCTACAAAGTAAAAAGTAAAAAGTAAATAAATTATAAAATACATATTAAATAAAATAAATAATTAAAAAGGCTTGTTGGGAATCTTTGCTGCATTAATTTAATTATAATAAATAAAATATTTGTTTAATATTATTCACTATTCACAAGGCCATCGGTAGTTCCTCTGTAAGAACAAGCTGTTTGGAGCGTCTGATGCCCGTATGAACACCACTGATCCTCACAAACTTCTCCAACACAAGCAAGCATCCGTTATAAAACACTCGCTGTATTCAAGCAGAAATATGATGTTAGAATGATCGAGAGCGCACATACACGGTTCGTTGCACATCATTTATAACGGACATAACACGCGCCTAATGCACAATCCTGTATGTCACTGTAATCATCTTTACCCTGATTACAATAGTCTCCATCAAAACTTTAGGCTACTAGTGTGACACTGACATTTTATCGAGCCGAGAGCTGTAGTTTGTGTATCATATGATCATACAGTTCTTTTGAGCCACCATTCAGTCTGTATTACACACAATGAGAAATATGTGCTGCTCCGAAACACAGCATACAGTATGTAGAGAGGTGGTACTGTTATTTATTTATGTATAGGCTATATATTTTTTTACATGACTTAACATGCGATTATATATATTATAATATTATATATATATTAGTGAATATATTATATTGTAGTTTTATCTCTCTCCCCCCTGGTTGAGAAACACTGACCTAAACCGCGATCTTCCAGCATTGCCTTCGCGATCGATCTATTGGGCATCCCTGATCTATGTGATGTTTAAAAAAAACACAAAATAAAACATTAGTTTCTCATTTATTTGGTTCCACAGAATTTGCAGATTTTTATTTTATTTAAACACTGCTTGACGCAGAATTGCCGCTGATATTAAAGTCAAAGTAAAACGTGCACGGCGCTTACAGGGTATTGGAGGATAGAGTGTCAGTAATGTATAATAATAAGATTAAACACTCAATATTCAGTTAAAGGCATTTTATCATTGAATTCAGAGATGTCATTGTCTAGCTCATTTTAGTTTAAATAGTATCTGTGAAATCAAATTGACGATAATCACTAGAAATTAACTGTCCCCAACTAAGCAAGCCAAACGCGACAGTGGCAAGGAACCAAAACTCCATCGGTGACAGAATGGAGAAAAAACATTGGAAGAAACTAGGCTCAGTTGGGGGGCCAGTTCTCCTCTGGCCTGGAGATTATTGTTTATGTATTGTTTACTTATTGTTTCAATTAAAATTTTAAATGTATAAATGTATTATATTTCTATTTTTATATTGTTGCAATTTCTAACACTAATAGTATTATGTAGTTAGGTATTTAATTATATTTTTTGTTATTTGGTTTTATTTTTATTGTATTTTTAGTCGAGTTCTTCACTGGGGATATGTCCCCGGTGCCCCAGTTTCCGGTAACACTTTACAATAAGATGTAATTTCGTTAATATTAATGTATTAACTAACAATACATTTATTACCCAATTTATTAATCTTTGTTAATGTTAATAAACATACAGTTGTTAATTGTTCATGTTAGTTCACAGTGCATTAATGTTTACAAACACAACTTGTAATTTTAATAATGCATTAGTAAATGCTGAAATTAACATGAAATAAGATTAGTAAATACTGTAGAAGTACTGGTCATTCTTATTTCATGTTAACTAATGAACATTATTGTAAAGTGTTGCCATATTAACATCTAAACTGATACTTATGTACTCGTTTTTTAAAGTTCTTTAACCTATATCTGCGCCGTCGCTTAAGTCATGCAGTACGAGCACTGCTGATTCAGTATTAATGTGCGTCTAGAACGGCCACAGATGAGGCATGAGTGCATGGCACTGCGACCAGCTTTACATTTTAGAGAGTTTAATGTAGCAATGACGCTTTTATCCAAAGCAACTTACAAATGAGGATATTATAGAAGCAATCAAAACCAACAAAAGAGCAACAACATACAAGTGCTATTACAAGTCCTGGTTAGCCAAACGCAGTACACGTAGGAAGGTTTTCTTTCTTTTTTTTTTTTTTTGAAAACGAGCATGTAAAATATAGAAAAAATGAAACTTAGTGTTAGTTTTACAAGAAAAGCTAGCAGTTAGAGAATAAATATGCAATTGATAGAGGGTCAAATGTTTGTGTGTTTTGGGGGTAAGTGATTAATGACACAAATTTAATTTTGGGGTGGAGTAAACCTCTTAACCATCTGCATTTCAGAATACTTTTAAATATAAATAGTTTGTTCTCATTAGGGTTGACCCCGAATAGTGGACGATTCGATACTTCGATGGGAGGAGCCTGATTCGACTCACATTTTCACAGTCGAATATTCGCAGGGAGTTATGATCATGCTATTTTGGCTATATGGGGGTGATCAAATGTCTGATTTCACAGAGAAAAATACCGGTTTCCTCCCAATAAGTTAATACAGCCTATTATGATAATGCTGTAAATAAGAATCTGGAAAGAATGAAGCTATAAATAAATATTTTAATGTGCATGAATAAATCCAACCACCCCTATAGTTTTAAGTTTCACTTTTTCATAATTTGTGACCGACAGAGGAGCATGGCGGCAGGGATTTAAATCTTTAAAAAGACTCAAATTGACACAGGCAGATTGAAAGACAGGATTTGTTTTTCAATCAAGTAGGGTACAAGTTATTTCAAAACATTTTGGCCACTTTAAATATAGTGTATATAGGCCTACTATTATTTATCTCGTATGAGATGCATTTGGTTGCGCTGCAGAAAAAGCGCTTCATTGTAGAAGGCTACTACGGTGATTATTTCTTCAGCACGCATCGCGAGCAGGACAAACAACAATAATATTAATAACTATGACTCGGACTGTCATATACATAACATTATAATGAGAACATTATTATAATAAACACTGTTAATTTAGAGTTTAGCTACCGTGTTTCTGCACGTTGTTGCAAGAAGAACGCATTCACAAAAGAAGTTAATTCAGAGCCGGGCAGACACATTCACGTGCACTCGGACCATTTTGTGCAGATAGCATGTAAAGTCGTAACATAAATGACTAAGCGTATCTAGATTAATCTAGATTAAAATGGCTCATTTGAATTCTGCCGAAGACATTCAGAATATGTGTGCTACCCAAATAATGACTAAAAGTAAGTCTTTGAGAACGGGTTTCTCAAGCCAGGTGGCGCATTAGACCAGGGGCTCATCTCCTGTTTCCAAAATGCATCACAATCTTTAATCTCTTCCCGTCCCAATCGCACGAAAAAACTGGGGGAAAATCCCGTTCCACTCCCGGAAGAATGACTCCCATTCCCTCCCACTCCCGTGTTTTTTTTTTTTTTTTTTTTGCCGATAACTGTCAATTACAGTAAAAATATAGTACAGATCACAGCGTGCCCACCTTATTAGTTGAATAAAAACCCAAAATGTCGTTTTTTGTTATTATATTGAACTGAAAGCCATCTTATGCAGAGTGTTGCAGATTAAATTTCATGTAAATCATCCATGCTAACACACGTCTTCTATTTTTATTTTTTAGACATTTCACTCTCTATAGATATATTTTTCAAAGATGGAGATTCGAAGTTTCTCGCTCAAGTTCACATGAGACCTAAAGCGCATCCTGTTTGCTTAAAAGCGCAACGTTTCGTTGTTATTCTGAGTGCACACAAATAAACGTAGAGTCTTTACAGATTCGAAAGATGTATTAGGCTACTTTTATCTGTATGACCAAGAATGACGGAGATGTAAGAGCAAGTGAGCGCACCGGAGCCTGTCCTGCAGCAAACGCGCTTCCACACAAACACTTCAATAGCGCACATTTCTCTAGGTTAACATCATATTGAGCGGCCATGTAAAGTTGCTACTACATACATCTTTCAGATGAAAAGCCATATTTGAGGTTGATGAATGATAGGTGAGCGTTTGGATGTCCTGCCCGATTGTATTACCACATAGACCAGCCGTTAACAATCTGTCCATCACGGACTGCGAACCTCTAGTTCAAAGACTCGTTCTCGCCCCCTACAGTGCAATTCGGCTAGGTATACATCCGCGCTAAAATATCAGGGTGAAAGTCATCATAGCTTGCGTAGTATAGACCCAGCTCCTAACCCAACTTTGAGAATAGATTAACGGCGATATTTTTTTTATCGCCCGATAAGAGTCTCACGTTAACGCAGCACGTTAACGCCGATAACGGCCCACCACTAGTTAAATCCCATTCATTAAAAAAAGGAGCTCTCATAAGCTTAATTTCACTGGTCATTTTTAATGCGCGCAGCTCAAAACAGAAATGCAGAACATAAGTAACTAAGGAATATAGCCTACATAACATTATAATATGAGCACTATTGAAAATCTTTTGTGAATTCTTAGGCAGGGCTCTAGAGTGCGACCAATTTGGTCGCACGTGCGACCTAATTTATCTCGGGTGCGACTAACAAAAATCCCAGGGCGCACTGGTGCGTCCAGCCATTCCAGAAAAGAAAAAAAGTATCCGCGACTCAGAAACTCTGTGGTTCAACAAAAGACACCCCCGTTAGGCTTATATCGTGGTCTAAACCAATCAGAGATAGTGAAGGGCGGACCCCCCCTCTGATTGGCCGCAGTCCAGATATTCCTGTATGTGTGTGTGCGCGTTGACAAATGCGTCACGTGTGCTGCTGCAGTCAGACAGAGAGAAAGAGGTGAGTAGTAGAGATGCGTGCAGTGTTGCCAACTTAGCGACATTTAGCGCCTTTGTAGACCCCCATAGCAACTTTTTGTTTTCCAAAAAAAGCAACTAGTGACAAATCGAGTCTCTCAGAGTGTCTCTGTGATCGCCGCAACGGCGCGAGATCAGCGTGCTTTCTCTGCATCTGCTCTGTTCAGCGAGCGTCTGAGAGGAGCCCGTTCAGTTAAAACAGATATTATTGCTTCTCTAAATGTACATACAAATATAGAAGAAATCACAGCACAGGAATTGTCTTGTCTTATATTGTGTATTATTTGATTTCATCAGACAACGGCTCAATAAAATTATAAATTAGTATTTTTGTGCAGACTAGCTTCTTGGAAGGGAGAGCTGGTTATGAATTCTTAAAGGGACGTGTTTCAGTCATTATTTCATATTTATCCTGTTGACTGACAACATAAACAGTCAAATATATAAAGTAAAACAGTTTTATTGAGAATTTGGCTGCATTAAAATTAGGGATGGGTACCGAAACCCGGTATTTAATCGGTCTCGGGGCTAAATTATGAAAGACCGGAGTATCGATAAGCTCTGACGTTAACGGTTCTGCTATCGGTACTGGAGAAATTAAGAAAACACACATACATTTATTATTGCTATATATACGCATTATCTTGCAAATTCTATCCCACCAGAGTCACCAGCTGTTTTTATGTGCAATAATATTCAAACATTTGTCTATGATGCATTTTTGCTATTCCCAATTCAGATCGCGCTCACGTGGAAGAGTTTCAGCACGGACAACATGAAAGCCCTGTTTATGTTAGAAGAGAGAACTAACCATTAAAACATGCTTACACTTTAGGCCTGTGGCTGTTATATTAAACTAAGTTTATTTAATGTTTTTTTTGGCTTCTAAGGATTATAGCCGCGTTTCTTCTAGCACAACTCTTCCTTTCACAGCGGCGCGCATTCGTTCCTCCCTGACCAAACCTTAACGTCAGAATCAGATCAATCGTCTGTCGATTGTTGTAAAATGCAATCTTTACAGTTGCTAAATTGCTGGACATGTACGATAATAAAACGCTGAAAGTACAATCCACACGAGAGACGCTGTTCCCCGTGTGTGTGTGTGTGTGTGTGTGTGTGTGTGTTCGTGCGTGCGTGTGTGTGTTCGTGCGCGTGCCTGCGCGCGTGTGTGTGTGCGTGCGCGGCGCGCTCTAAAACTGACAAGCAAAGGACACTTTTGAGTTTTGGTGCGTCCAAACGATCAAATACACATAAAACATGTAAAAAAAACAGCCGGCTTGAAGAGTATTCACTTAAACACAGTTTATATCTTAAAGTGAACGAGAACAGTTGGGAGAAAATTGTGTGTCAATATTTTGTCTTAAAGTGACAGACTGCTTCATCAATGTTAATCAAAGAGAAAATCACCCACAGCTCTTATTCTGAATAATGTTATAGCTTTAATAAGCATTAATCTATCAATATATTTAGTAAAAACTGCAGTGTTCATTTACATTTGATAAATTTTAGCTATTACTTACCTTGAACATTAATGTTAGTAGACATTCATGGAAAAATGAAAGCACTGTTTTTTCATTTCATTTGTACATTTGTTTTATGGTATGACAAATGGTATATTTGTCAGTTTGTTTAACTTTGTTTCTTTGTTCATGTTCTTACTCTATCTTATCTTATGTATATAAAACACTAAAAATGCCTGCACACATGTGCATTTACAAATTGATGCTTTATATTCATTTAATTAAATATGTATTTAACATTTCAGAATATAAAGCAATGTTAACTAAGCTGCTAATCTATCTATGCTAATTTATCATATAAATATATATTTCATACATATATGTGTATGTATGTATGTATGAATAACAAAAATTACCGATAAGAATACCGCTAAAGTACCGGATCGATAAGCAGTATCGATAAGAGTAGTAATACCGTTAAAACCTTAACGATACCCATCCCTAATTAAAATACAGTATGAGCACAGAGAGACGATTAGACAGAACAGAACAGTTATTTTTTTCTTTACTTTTAAGTCATTTAGCAGACGCTTTTATCCAAAGCGGCTTACAAATAAGAAAAAGTAACTAAAATTAAAAGTTAAAACTATACATATTATATACACACATTTAAGAAAATAAAGACATGAAATAAACATGACAAATGCATACAACATTTCAAAACTAAACATTTAAATGAAAATAAAGCTAAAAACAATTCAAAATATTAAATCAAGAAAAGGTATGAGTATAAAAATGCTTCTAACATAACACTAAAGGCCTAAGTATACTTCTTTTTTGCATAGTAAGAATTGGTTATAAAAACTGTAAATACTTTTTTTTTTTCAATATGTTTAGTGCAATTATTTGGTAGTCTGTGGTGGGATGGGGGCGCAGGATTGTTTTATGGGTTTAAGGGGGGGGTTTGAGAAGCACTGCACTAGAGCATCCCTTCGTTCAGACACAGTGGAAGATCTGATAAGAATCGGTGTAGAGGGTCAAGTCTGGAAGATGTTGATGCTAGAGAGAGTGTGGCCAGCTGGTTTAGCCGAGGCCAAAGATCAAGAAAGCCAAACTACAGGAGTTGGCCATCCGAGGGGCATGTGACTGCAATGGAGGATAGTCCATAATACATTGAGCCACGAGATGTTCAGTTTGACGCCCTTAAAACACTTAATTTAGATTTTATTTATCTTGAGATGTTTTAAGTTTAAATCTCTGCTCAGTGAAGCACTTTAAGCACCAACACTTTTTCAGTAAGTTACCTTTCTTGTAGAATTGTGCTTCAAATAAAGAACTTTATGTTGACCAGATTGTTAGTTAGTCGTTTACTAGTCAATATTGCCTATATAAAAATTTGGGTGCACCTAACTTTTGTGCCGGTGCACCTAAGAAAAAAAGTTAGGCGCACCAGTGCACCCAGTGCAAAAAGTTAGTCTAGAGCCCTGTTAGGGTTTCGATGACATGTAATGTTAACTATCTTTTAATCAAAACTTAAAACTTTATTTACCCTGTATCTGCGAGGCATTCGTAAAAAATGTTCCCTGTATGTTAACGTCAGTAATACTTACTGTCAAATGTCTGACTTGACTCTTGGTAATGTATCTTTCCCCGCCCCCCAAACATATGATTAGAAAATTCCGATTCGACTATTAAAATCCTTAGTGGAGGACACCCCTAATTCTCATATACAGGGTAATTCATATGTGCAAGAATTAAATCTATCAGTTTTTCCAATCTCCGTTTGTAAAACATGCATTGAAATGCAAAAATACTCTATAAACATCATCTTTTAACTCTGACTGTTTTTTTTTTCTCTAACAAGTTTTTTTTTTTTTTACTAAGCTAAGCACAAAACTAAACATTTATTTCAGTACAAAAACTGCATTACTTGGAAATCCTTTTGAATCCAACGAACATACTCCAACAATTTATATGAAGAAATTAACCATCTTATGTCAAAACGGTCTTATTTTATACAGTAAAATCACTAGTTCAAATACAGTGCTTCTTCAGTGCAAACCAGTTAGGAACAGTCTTCTATACTCTTTACATCTCGGTCAATCAGTTAATCTAGCGACCCCTACTGGGTAACTACGATACTGCATATAATTTTAACAGTGCAAAAAGGTGCAAATCTCAAGGGGGTTACATCTATAATGTATTATAACTGTTATAAATATTCAAGGATTCAAGGTTTTATTCATCACATACTCAATTATACAGAATATAATCAGTAGTGAAATGTAAGTCAGGTCAGATACGCTCAACCGACAGTGCAAAAAATTATAACACAACACAAGAGAATATACATATATGTAAAAAATGTACAAATAGAATTTAAGAAGAATAAGATGTGCAATAAAATAAAATGTGCAGGATAGTATACTGTGGACTTAATTAATAATAATATAAGAAGGTATGTGCAAGAGGAGTGTGCAAACAGGTTGTACAGGGTATATACAGTGGGTACGGAAAGTATTCAGACCCCCTTAAATTTGTCACTCTTTGTTATATTGCAACCATTTGCTAAAATCATTTAAGTTCATTTTTTTTTCCTCATTAATGTACACACAGCACCCCATATTGACAGAAAAACACAGAATTGTTGATATTTTTGCAGATTTATTAAGAAAGAAAAACTGAAATATCACATCTAAGTATTCAGACCCTTTGCTGTGACACTCATATATTTAACCATTTCTTCTGATCATCCTTGAGATGGTTCTACACCTTCATTTGAGTCCAGCTGTGTTTGATTATACTGATTGGACTTGATTAGGAAAGCCACACACCTGTCTATATAAGACCTTACAGCTCACAGTGCATGTCAGAGCAAATGAGAATCATGAGGTCAAAGGAACTGCCTGAAGAGCTCAGAGACAGAATTGTGGCAAGGCACAGATCTGGCCAAGGTTACAAAAAAAATTCTGCTGCACTTAAGGTTCCTAAGAGCACAGTGACCTCCATAATCCTTAAATGGAAGACGTTTGGGACGACCAGAACCCTTCCTAGAGTCAAACTGAGCTATCGGGGGAGAAGAGCCTTGGTGAGAGAGGTAAAGAAGAACCCAAAGATCACTGTGGCTGAGCTCCAGAGATGCATTCGGGAGATGGGAGAAAGTTGTAGAAAGTCAACCATCACTGCAGCCCTCCACCAGTCGGGGCTTTATGGCAGAGTGGGCCGACGGAAGCCTCTCCTCAGTGCAAGACACATGAAAGCCCGCATGGAGTTTGCTAAAAAACACCTGAAGGACTCCAAGATGGTGACAAATAAGATTCTCTGGTCTGATGAGACCAAGATAGAACTTTTTGGCCTTAATTCTAAGCGGTATGTGTGGAGAAAACCAGGCACTGCTCATCACCTGTCTAATACAATCCCAACAGTGAAGCATGGTGGTGGCAGCATCATGCTCTGGGGGTGTTTTTCAGCTGCAGGGACAGGACGACTGGTTGCAATCGAGGGAAAGATGAATGCGGCCAAGTACAGGGATAACCTGGACGAAAACCTTCTCCAGAGTGCTCAGGACCTCAGACTGGGCCGAAGGTTTACCTTCCAACAAGACAATGACCCTAAGCACACAGCTAAAATAACGAAGGAGGGGCTTCACAACAACTCCGTGACTGTTCTTGAATGGCCCAGCCAGAGCCCTGACTTAAACCCAATTGAGCATCTCTGAAGAGACCTAAAAATGGCTGTCCACCAACGTTTACCATCCAACCTGACAGAACTGGAGAGGATCTGCAAGGAGGAATGGCAGAGGATCCCCAAATCCAGGTGTGAAAAACTTGTTGCATCTTTCCCAAAAAGACTCATGGCTGTATTAAATCAAAAGGGTGCTTCTACTAAATACTGAGCAAAGGGTCTGAATACTTAGGACCATGTGATATTTCAGTTTTTCTTTTTTAATAAATCTGCAAAAATGTCAACAATTCTGTGTTTTTATGTCAATATGGGGTGCTGTGTGTACATTAATGAGGAAAAAAAAATGAACTTAAATGATTTTAGCAAATGGCTGCAATATAACAAAGAGTGAAAAATGTAAGGGGGTCTGAATACTTTCCGTACCCACTGTATATATAGTAGCAATACGGATGAGTAGTGGAAAGTAGTGAATATCTTACGGTTTATTAAATTGAGTCATGTTGATGATTTTAGACAGAGTTGAGTTTAGGAGTCTGAGAGCCTAAAGGAAAAGGAACTCCTCCTAAGTCTCTCAGTTTTTGCCATCATGCTCCGAAAGCGCTTGCCAGACGGCAGTAAAAAGAAAAGACGGTTACCAGGGTGATTTGAGACTGATGATTTTAGCAGCTCTGCTTTTGCAGTGTTTCAGGTAGATATCCTGCAGAGAGGGGAGAGCAGACCCTGAGATGCGCTCAGCTAAGCGCACAACTCTCTGCAGACCTTTGCAGTCCTGATTGGATGCATTTCCATACCACACTGAGATGCACTGAGTTAATACACTTTCTATGGCCCCGGAATAGAAAGTTTATATGAGGTGATACAACATTCATGAGGTGATACAATAAATAAAAAATTACAAAATGCAGGCTTCACAGAAAGTGTTCCCAAAACCTTTTATTTTGGTTTTAACTATTCTTGTTATGAGGTGGACCCCCCGCCCCCCCAAAAAAACAAAAACAAACACAATAACAAAAAAATAATATCAAGATGTCAAGACATACAATAAGCATTGATAATGTTTCTCATCAAGACTTGACAAATTTAAGCCTTACTTGCTGTGGCTGAAATTGACAGACTGATCACTGAGGATTTCAAAGGTGATTGGCCGATCACCCATGCAGTACTTCCTCATCACCTCCATGCAGCAGTGCATAGTCTTGCGGGATGGTTTATTGTCATGGAACAGATCCCCACCCAGCAAAACAAAGTCAACCTGAGAGAAAAAAAGAGAAGCACTATAAAACAAATTTTATTAAAATTGACAGGTGATGAGGAAAAAAAGCTGTTTATATTAAACAGCAACTTATATTTTGAAAATCATATTTCCCATGTTACAAGAACAGCATTCTTCCATCTTAGAAACATTGCCAAGCTACGGAACATGTTAACTGTTTCTGATGCAGAAAAGCTAGTTCCTGTATTCATGACCTCTAGACTGGACTATTGTAATGCACTGCTAGGCGGTTGTCCTACATCTTCAATAAACAAGCTACAGATAGTACACAATGTTGCGGCTAAAGCCCTTATCAGGTCAAGAAAATATGATCATATTATTCCAATTTTACAGTCTCTGCGCTGGCTACCTATTAAGTTCTGCATGAGTTACAAAATAGTATTACTTCAAGATTTAAGATTTTATTCATCACATACACAATTATAAAGGATATAACCAGCAGTGAAATGTAAGTCAGGTCCCCTCCATGGACAGAGCAATTATAAACTGAAATGTAAATATAAAATGTGCAATAAAATAAAATGTGCTGCAAAGTATACTGTAGACTTAATAAATAATAATATAAGCAGAGATGTGCAAGAAGAATGTGCAAACAGGTTGGGAGGTATATACTAGGGGTGAAAAAAATAATCTATGCATCCCGATTCTCTCCAATGATTCCGGATCGATTCTGAGAATTTCAGAATCGATTCTGAGCTTAGTTTCTAACCAGATGTGCGATGACACAGAGTTTCCTGTGGCTCAGTGGTAGAGCATTGCGTTAGAAGCGCAAAAGTTTGTTGGTTCAATTCCCAGGGAACACATACAGACAAAAAAAATGTATAGCCTGAATGCACTATAAGTCGCTTTGGATAAAAGCGTCTGCTAAATGCATCAATGTAAATTCTGCTTGCTTACAATTCCTCACACAAATATACCACTCAAACCTTCCGTAAAATAATATTTCGGAAAGGTTGAAGCGAATTACAAGGACATTCACGTGCTTCATTGCACAGGATGCGCTGTGACTAAGAGCCGCATGCTTTGTTTGATATTACACTTGAAGTGTGCGGTGTCGACCGTCTGTATTTTCCTTACAAATGCTCAACGAAGTCATCATTTATGTGGTTTGCAATGCAGTGGATTTATACATTTAAAATATGAACCTCACTAACAGAAGGATGCTTTCAATTTCAAATGCGGACGCGTGCTTTGTGTATGTAGAGTAGACTGTTCGCGCATGCGGCTGTGCTCGACTCCGTCTAACAAGTGGTTTAATGCACTTGCATCTAGGGCTGTGACGATAACCGCATTACCGCTTCACCGCGGTAATGAGATGCCGACCGCGGTGTTGAGGTCATCACCGTCATCACCGCACTTTTTATTGCGGACCCGACCAGATTTCTTGCAACGCGGGAATAAAACACGGTAGCGGTCTGTAACCCTGGTGTAATTTGAACGGGAGTGGGCGGTCTAACAATATCCCGTTCCCAACATCTTTTCAGAACAGCATATCTGTGTTTTTTTTCTCCCTCTTATTGCTCACGTGCTGCACGCATGGACCAGTGCTTCGGTGTCATGTATTTTATTGTGCAGCATGTGCATAACGGCACCCTGACAGAACAGGCGGGCTGTCGATGAGCAGGGCCGGCGCTTGCATATAGGCAAACTAGGCAGTCGCCTGGGAGGCAGCACAATCAGAGCAAAAGGACAGATGTTTTTAGTTTATCTTTTGGGCATTCTTTAATCACCCCTTAGTTGTTCTAAATTAAATTCACACAGAATGCATTTATAACTGTAAAGCATGTCTGTTTGTGTCAAAATCGTGATTCAAATCGAAATGGATTGTTTTTTTTTGTGATAGTTTTGCCCTAGTTGGAACACGTCACTTTATTAGGCTGATGTCCATTTTGATTCGCATTACGAATATTCATTAATGCAAATAAGTTGGATGGAAACCCGGCTATTGTCTGCATCAAACAATGCTTCTGAACAAATGCCATACACCGTTCTGGGCTGCTCCAGGACAGCTCTGTGTCTCCGAACACGGTGCTGTCTGTGAGCGGGGCGGAGTAACGTAGCCCTGCAGTGTTTGTGAGAGCGTGTTTGTGAGAGCTTCACCACCCCACGCACAAAGTGAAATTCTCCGACTCAGGAAAAATAAAAAATAACTTATAACATTGGGCTAATATGTTAACAAGCAAGCTGCTGATAGTTTTCGACTACATTCCTTAAAGTTAACTGCAAGTAAGCGAACCTTCAACCAGCTGTAGCATTATGCCAGTTCCCGACGGTTCTGTACTATATTCTATGTTCTGTGAAGCAACACTTCATAGTTTACTAGTAATATATAGCCATAGGACTTTGAAATATCAGAATTTAAGCCTTGTCTTTATCTCCCAGGACTGTTGTTGAATCTTCCAAAAGTTTTGGCTTGGGGTCCTTCACATGCAGCTGCGCACGTTCCATCGCACCAATAACACAGGGCTGCCCGTGGACGTGCCTGACTTTAAATCGGCGCTACTAAACACCGATATCAGCCGATGCCGATATATAAAAAAAATGACAAATATCGGCCCTATATATTGGCCGGCCGATATATCGGTCGACCTCTAATTATTAACTCCTCGTTATCTTTAGGTCACGTCCCAAAACCATTCAAGCTGGCGGTTATTAAGCCTCTTATTGAGAAACCAAAACTAGATCCTTGTGAACTGGCAAATTACAGGCCCATTTTAAATCTTCTGTTTATGTCAATTTTTTTTTTTAAAGTAGTGTCTGCTCAAATGTGCTCCTTCTTGCTAAAAAATTATATCTATGAATAATTTAAATCAGGTTTTAGGCCCCGCCATAGCACAGAAACTGTACTTGTTAAAATGACAAATGACTTGCTTCTTGCGTCAGACCAAGGCTGTATCTCATTGCTAGTTTTACTTGATCTTAGTGCTGCATTCGACACTATAGATCATGACATATTCATAGATTGATTACAAAACTGTACAGGTATTCAAGTGCACTCTTTAAGATGGTTTAGATCCTACCTGTCCGATCGCTACCACTTTGTTTATTTAAACGGGGAGGCATCTCAATTACCACCAGTAAAGTATGGAGTACCACAAGGATCTGTCCTAGGTCCTCTGCTATTTTCAATATACATGTTGCCCCTTGGTAATATTATTAGAAAATACGGGATTAGTTTCCATTGTTATGCTGATGACACTCAACTATACATCTCAACAAGACCAGATGAAACTTCTAAACTAAGTTAACGGAGTGTGTTAAAAATATAAAAGTATAAAATAATTTTCTCCTATTAAATTCAAATAAGACAGAGATATTACTTATTGGACCTAAAGACAGTACACAGAATATCTTGGATCACAATTTGCAACTAGTGGGATGTACTGTTACTTCCTCTACAGTCAAAAGTCGGGGTGTTATATTAGACAGCAACCTATCTTTTGAAAATCATATTTCCCATGTTACAAAAACAGCATTTTTCCATCTTAGAAACATTGCCAAGCTACAGAACAAGTTAACTGTTTCTGATGCAGAAAGGTTAGTTCATGCATTCATGACCTCTAGACTGGACTATTGTAATGCACTGCTAGGTTGTCCTGCATCTTCAATAAACAAGCTACAGATAGTACAAAATGCTGCAGCTATATTGCAGTCCTTTCCAGGTCCTTTCCAGGTCAAGAAAATATGATATTACTCCAATTTTACAGTCTCTGCACTGGCTACCTATTAAGTTCCGTATCAGTTACAAAATATTATTACTTGCCTATAAGGCCCTAAATGATTTAGCTCCTGTGTACCTAACTAATCTTCTATCACGCTACAATCCAACCCGCTCCCAAAGGTCGCAAAACTCTGGACTCTTGGTAGTACCTAGGATAGCAAAGGCCACTAAAGGAGGTAGAACTTTTTCATATTTGGCTCCCAAAGACTGGAATAGCCTTCCTGATAATGTTCGGGGTTCAGACACACTTTAAATCTAGATTAAAGACACATCTTTAAACACAGCCAAGCATTCATATAATGCATCTCACAATCTTGTACTGCCAGTATATCTGATCAAATGCACATTATTATGCTTTAGCTTGGGTTGAACAGATAATTAAATGATAGCGGTACATGCAGTGCCCAATCTATACAGACTGTGTCTGTTCCCCGAATAGTGAGGTCAAAATATAAATTTACTGCAGGATCTAGAAAAAAATCTTATCGTGATTAAACCAGAAAAAATGAAAAATAAATGATCAAAAACTATTTTTATAGCTTGGGCTCCTAAACATTCGGTCACTCACACCTAACGCAGTTATTGTAAATGAAATGATCACAGATAATAGTTTTGATGTACTCAGTCTGACTGAAACCTGGCTTAAAACAAATTATTATTTTGGTCTAAATGAATCTACTCCACCAAGCTACTATTATAAGCATGAGCCTCGTCAGACTGGTCAAAAAAATATTTCTTAACTAAATCCCACAGCTTCCCTACAAGTAGAGAGATGCTGCCAGGTAGAATTAATTCACATTATTATTATTATTATAATGTATTATGTATTATTATAATGTATTATAATTATTATTATTCATTCACAAATGCATTCATATGAATGTAATCTTTACTGTGAAACTTTATCTGTATCTGATTAAGAACGAGCGGAAATCTGTGAGAAATATAACGACCCAAAGACAAAATAACTGATTAAAATAAGCTGTTATAGGAGCAATAGCCATGTGGGTAGTGCTGTCATATGCCATAGCTGTGCAGTGTGTTCGAGTCTCAGCTCCAAAAAATTAAAGACCACTTACAGATATCGTACCTACACGTTATTGCTGTTAAGGCCTGGCGCTAATTTCCTTAATTATCTGACAAACCCCATTTAACTGGCAGAATTCTTTTAATTTTCACTGAGATTGCAAGGTGGCAGGCCGCTTCTAAAGCCTAGTTCACTAGTCGACTGGACATCACCTGGTGTCAGGTGTCCTGACGAGCTACAGCCAACGAAAGAACAAGTCAGGGGTTGAGATCACCGGTAGAAAAACAACAGCAGCAACTTGGCTTAAAGGAAAGTTAGGCTTTTATTTTTGCACATAAAACTTGCATTGATCTATAGAATGTGTGGTAGATGCTTCGTCCAACAGACAGGGGCGTACATTTCACCTACAGTAGGGGGGGGGGACAATAAATACATTTCTCAAGAGCAATTTTTGAAGGGGACACAAATAATACAGCCAAAATTGTACGTGTAAGGATAGATATGTGTACACATCATGGAGACCATGTTTAAATATGAGTTCGGTTCATATGTTCAATTGACGTAGGTCACTAAGAGCTATTCAGATATTCAACCGCAGCATGCCCACTGATCTGCCACTTAACAACAATTGAGCAAAACCCAACACATCGGTAGGTTTAACATATTAGCCTAATATCAGTTCACACACAGGCTTATCGACGTGTTACGATATTAAACAAGCTAAGCTTGGTAACCTTATAAACGCTCATAGAAAATACATCGGATATCATAATTTTTTTGTCATGACAAATTTATTAATGATCTAGCATCATCTGTATTAAAGAGAAATAATCATTTCACCCGATGTTTAAAGTGAATAAAATAGCCTTGACACTTGAAAGCCTAAGTTACTTACACATAACTATAACTACTGAGGAACTTTGGTCTCTCCCAACTTGACCGGACTCGTGCGTGTGCGTGTGCGTGCGCGCACGCGCAGTGGACCAAACCACTGTGAGGCAAGGGAGGGGGAATCAAAACACTTATGAACTTAAAATGATTTTTTTATTTATGCTTATGCCTACAGAGTCTTTCACTCTCTTTCACAGGCTTTTGTTACCGTTCCAATTCTCGCATGTGTTTTCATGACAAACCGTGGTTTGGGTGACAGTCCTTGGGTGACAGAGTTTTAGTCAGCTCGTGTAATGTGTAACCCCTGGTTGCATATCATTTACACCGAGTCACGTAGTGTGAACACAACGACTTAAAGACGGATATTCAAGTCATGTAGTCTGAAGAGCACAGCGATCTGCCGACATGTAAAGTCCTGTAGTGGAACTTGGCTTAAGGTGATTGAAACCCTGCTACAGGAGGTTGTCCAGATGAAGGCCAAAGGGATGACCCTTTCAGCCACTGCAAGAGAAGTTGGTCATCCCAAATCTGTGATTTCTCGAATATTCCATGCTTTCAATTCATTCATGTCCCTCAAAAAGGCTGGTCGTCCACACAAGACAAATTAATTCCATCAATTCAATTTAATTAAAATTCCAATTCACAAATTGAAAGGGAGACAATTCTTTGACAGATTTTTTTACATTTATGTAATCATTTCATATAAATGCATTATTTACTACAAAATCACCACAAATACACAAAAATATGTCCACATTATTTAATTCCCACCTCATTTTGCACAGCTTGTTTCATGATCTCGTCAAAGGTTACGAATGTGTCGTTTCCTCTTATGGCATCCTTCTCTAGATAACCGAGGTGAATGTCAGTAGCAATGAGGATCTTGAATGTGTTCTCATCGTCCCTATAAAAACAATTTAAATATTAGCAGATAACAGTTATAAGGGTCTTGTAAATGAATGGTAGAGTAGCTGTAAATGACAGCTACAACTGTAGGTAAAAAAAACTTAATCTGCAATCAAAGCTTCAGACTGTAGTTTTGAGCTGTCATGTGAACAAAGTCAGCTGAACATAAGTGTTACAATCACTTTCCAATCAACCACTTTATTCATAGCATTTTGTTCTTTAAACTACAGTTGAGGTTAAAAGTTTACATACACCATGCAGAATCTCCAAAATGTTAATTATTTTACCAAAATAAGAGGGACAATACAAAATGCATGTTATTTTTAATTTAGTACTGACCCGAATAAGATATTTCACATAAAATACATTTACATATAGCCCACAAGAGAAAATAACAGTTTAATTTATAAAAAAAATGATCCCGTTCAAAAAGTTACATATGCTTGATTCTTATTGTTTTTCACATTTGCTAAGACACTAAACCCTATTCTCTGAACCAAATTCTCAATAGCCTAAACCAATTTGTAATATAAATCACTCTTTCTGCAAAACCTCAAACACGTTTAGGCAGTTTAAACACTCCCTCAGGCACTCTTTTTTGCAAAACACTAAACACATTTTCACTCACTAAGACACAATTTGCACTGTGATGCAAAACCATTAACACAAGAAAGCAAAAGTTAAAAACAACTGCAACATAACTGTCATCGTTTACACACAATAATTAAAAAGATGGCACAGGTGCATCCATCAATCTGAGAGGTAGGGGAAGAGTGCGAAATGCGAATACGAGGAGGATGAGGAAGAGCAAGACCAAGAACAGACATTTCAGATGAAATCAGAGCTACAGTGATAGACCATGTTCTTGTGCATGGAATGACAAAGGCAACACAACGTTCAACCTAATTTATGCAGATTCTCTGTGGTCACCATAATCAGTTGGAAAGTTAAAAAGAACAGCAATAGAAGAGTGAAATAGGAGAGTTTCAATTAGGGTACTGACTGGTTTTTGGACCCCCAATTAAAGATAATTATTTGGTGTAACAGAATATGTTGACATGCTTTAATGTTCAAAAAATAAAATTCAAATGCTGTACATTATTGTAGTTCTTCTATGCCCCGCCTCTCTCACACTCATTTTCTACAAAGCCCCTACTTCCAACAAGTGCAGTCTGCTCTGATAGGCCAACTGACCCAGTGCATTGTGATTGACCGAACACAACAAGCACACGTCAGAAATGTAACTCCCTTTACCATAATCATGAGTTTCAGCTTTCAAGTTAGTTAAATCGCATGACAGACACCGTGATGATGCTCGTATGTATTTGCAGTACACAAGCCACGGTTAAGATGATTTCTGATGGGCTGTACACTCCGCTGTGATGTGACCCTGTTCCCCTCACTCACACAAACACGACACTTTACACGCAAAACTCTGTATTTGAATGGTCAATAGCAAATACTTGAACTAATAACAAAACATACTTACAGTCGCTGATTCAGAAGCGCCAGATTGTCATAGCACAGTTGGAATTGACCTTGTACTCTAATTAGGGCTGTGACGGTATTGGATTTTTTCTTACCGAGGGGACGTAGCAACAAATATCGCGGTTTGGCGGTTAATCGCACGACCAAAATAATATTAATCTCTATAACTTTGTTTTTTTTTTCAATATCTTCTGAGTTTAATAGGAATTATGGAACATTCTTTGTCATCGTTTGCAACCCATTCTTTGTACAATAAATTATTAAAAGAATAACAACCTGAGCAAGCTGCAGAAACAACAAGCAAGCTTAACATGCCCCATGCTTAGTTCTGGTGAGTTGCGCTAAACTTCGATTCCTGTTTCTTTAGAAATTGTTTTTCAGGTAAGAAAACGCACTTGTCCAAGTGCAACTTGTTGAAAACGGTGTTTGTTGAAACGGATAGGTTGTAACAGCAAATTAGAATGTAATTAATATTATTTGACGATTCGTTAGGCTACATTTATAATAACCTTTTTAAAGTGCAAAATAAAAGAGGCTTTTCTTCTTCCTGACCCGACCGTTCCCGCGAAATATATCTCGTTTCCAGAATCTCACTATTACATTTCCTCTACTGAAAGAGAAAGAGATAACAAATAAAAATGTAGTCTGCACAAAATGTATTTTATTGTAGGCTATTTATTTTATTCGTCTTGTCCAGAATCAAATTAGTTTTACATTTTGTTGTCCATATAATAATGTGTCGCAGAGAGAAAAATAAAATAAAATAATGTAGGCCATAATGCAGTATTTTTTCCCCTACTGCAATGTAAAATAAATGATAAATAACCACTAAAGCTGCAAACGCAGATTAAGTGTACAAGACTGAAGTAGCCATGGGTAGATTTGGGAGAATCCTCGGTGAGCAGCGCTAAACAGCAGGTGTGCACAGCTATTAGCAGTCAGGGCTTAATCTGAACAAACCCGGTCCGGATCGGCACCTCCGAATTAGAGGTCTGCACGGGCTCAAAACTGAAGCCCGAACCCGGCCCGTACCCGAGATCGTCTGACCCAACCCGACCCGACCCGAGCGGCACAGTTAAATTTAGAGCCCGAACCCGACCCGAAATCCCCCCCCCCCCCCCCGCCCCACAACAAATAAAAAAAATAAAAAAAAGGAAAAAGGTTGCATTTCACGATTGCATGCAAAGGAACGGATTAATCAAGGCTCTGCCATTTCACAAACATTTACCAGTTATGAAAGTTTGCGAACATCAGGTGCAGCGGTCGCATACATTCTGCCGAGTTTATGAATTTTGTATGGACAAGAAGATGATGACCGTGCAAATTATGGTCATTTTTTGTCAGTTAAGGCTCGTTAGCATTCTGTCTACTTTAAATCAGACATAAGATCTTAAATAAGATTGTATTTATTTGAATGAATTAATAATTTATTTGAGAGAGAGAGAGAGACCGACCGAGCGAGCGAGAGAGAGAGACAGAGCGAGCAAGAGACCGAGGAAAGTTGCGCGTGCATGTGAACCTGCGTCTGCGCGTCTCTCTCTACAAGCAATTAGGCTTAGTTACTTCAAAAACAGCGATTTTGCCGCCTCATTGCAGATAAATATAATGTTGTGACTTGCGAGTCAGTAGCCTGTCGAAGCTATTTTACTAATAAAAGTTTCCGTGCTGTTTGTGCGCGATCTCTGATATGTGTGTGCGTGTGTCTATGAAAGCAGCGAAGCCTCTGCATATAGTTTTGGTTTAGCTACAAACCCGAACCCGACCCAAGCCCGAAGCTATCCATTAAACATTAACCCGAAACCCGACCCGAAACCCGAAAGTATTTCGGGACCCGCGGGTTCGGGTCGGGTAGCAGACCTCTACTCCGAACTCCAATCAACTCATCTTGTGGATCCTCTTCCTCTAGTGAAATACGTTTGTATCAGGGTTATTGTAGTTTTGCATTTTTAAAATCGTTTTTTTTATTGCTTTCAATTTTCGCAAAAAATGTAAGTTTTGTTTTTATTTTTTTATAATTTGGTTAATTTTAGTGTAGTTTTTATTTTGTGAAGTTTTCTACCCTATACAGGTTAGTTTCGGTTTTAATTTGAGTTTTAGTAATTCAAGTTTAGCAGAATTAAAATAACACTTTCAGAGCCCAGGCCAAAGACATTTTAATTTAAGCTTATTGACGCAAACCACTAGCGACACTAAATTAAAGCATGCTGATTAGAACATTATTAATTTGATTATTTTATTTAGTTGCTGTTGGTTTAGTTTTGTTTTACCTTGTCATTGTTTTTTATTCTTCTTTCTTTCTTGTCTTAATGCCTTTATTTTTCTCAAATATAGTTCTTTACACAACATATTTCACCGTTTAAACATGTATAGAACATTTCTTATTTTTGTATTCGTTTAACAAGCATTTTAGAAGTAAAAATAAACATCGCAAAAAAAAACCTGATGCGGCTCGTTTAGGTGACTTGGTTTGCTTTGCATAAAATACAATCGTTTACTGTTTTATAGATTAAATTAAACAAACCTGTATTTGACAAAAAAAAAAAAACTAAATAAGTCAGTGGCACAGGGAACTGCTCTCACCAGAAGAGAAGGCAAAATATCTGCGTGCACTCAATGCAAATGCAAACTCTGGGTTGCTGCGACTGTCCTATGATTCTGGGTTACACAAAAACTACCCAAACATTTTTTTTAAATGTTTAATAAAATAACCGTGATTTTTAGAGTATATGTGCACACTATAAAATTAACTGGTAATCACTTAAGTGGGTCAACCGAGTGATTACGCGAATGATCGTTACCTCTCCATCCTCTCGCAGTTGGGGGGCGGCATGGGAGCAGCATTAATATAAAGCACATTTAATTTAGATGTAGAATAACTAAGCGGTGATAACGAATGCCCAAAAGATAAACTAAAAATATCTGTCCCTTTGCCCCCCTGACTGTGTTGCCGCCCCTAGGCGACTGCCTTGTTCGCCTATATGCAAGCGCCGGCCCTGCTCATCAACAGCCCGCCTGTTCTGTCAGGGTGCCGTTATGCACATGCTGCGCACTGTGCGCAATACAATACATGACACAGAAGCACTGGTGCGTGCGTGCAGCGCGTGAGCGATAAGAGGGAGTAAAAACACACAGATTTGCTGTTCTGAAAGGATGTCGGGAACGGGGTATTGTTAGACCGCCCACTCCCGTTCAAATTACACCAGAGTTACCGACCGTTACCGTGTTTTATTCCCGCGTTGCAAGAAATCTGGTCGGGTCCCGCGAAAAACAGTGCGGTGATGACGGTGATGACCTCAACACCGCGGTCGGCATCTCATTACCGCGGTGAAGCGTAAATGCGGTTATCGTCACAGCCCTAACTCTAATATGTTCACGGAACTGTCGTCCATAAAATGCGTTGCACAAATTTGAACATTTGGGTTGTGCTGTTGTGCTGACTTAAGTCGTTCAACCCTACCACTGATGCTCCTCCGCATAAACGAGATCTTGCTTCTGAATTAAGAATAGCAAAAATGCATCATAGACAAATGTTTGAATACTGTTGCATATAAAAACAGCTGGCGACTCTGGTGAGATATAATTTGCAAGATAATGTGTATATTAGGGATGTCAATTTTCAATCATTTCCATAATCAATCATAGTTTAAATTAACGATCAATTAATCGATTAATCTTTAACCCTAACTACTGCAAAATGCGTCTATTGCAGTGGCATATAGTCACCGGCATGACAGAATGTGCAAATCCCACTCAAAACGCCAGCTTCCTCACCCGAATGAAAAGAGTTTTTAGTCTAAATAAAAGCCTAGTGGCAGAATGGTAAAATGAATGGATTTGATTACAATCATTTGATAAAATGAAGAGAGCGTGCCGTAGTTATGCACGGGATCATTATACTTCATAAACATCATAGCAATGTTTGCAATTTACATTATCGGGATTTAAAATAAAATGATCCCAAACGCAAGTACGGCGCGTGGGGCTGTGACGTGCGTAGAGGTCTGCTACCCAGCCCGAGCCCGCGGGTCCCGAAATACTTTTGGGTTTCGGGTCGGGTTAATGTTTAATGGATAGCTTCGGGCTCGGGTTTGTAGCTAAACCAAAACTATATACAGAGGCTACGCTGCTTTCATAGACGCACGCACACACACATTATTGCACAGATATCAGAGATCGTGCAGCACACAAACAGGACGGCAACTTTTATTAGTAAAATAGCTTTGATAGGCTACTGACTCGCAACGTTATATTTCTCTGCAATGAGGGGGTAAAATCGCTGTTTTTTGTAACTAAGCCTCATTACTTGTAGAGAGAGACGCGCAGATGCAGGTTCACATGCACAAGCAACTTTCATCCCTCTCTTTCTCTCTGTCTCTCTTGCTAATTCAAAGAAATGATTAATTCAAATAAATACGATCTTACTGCACTACATCTCTGTGTCTGATTTGCTAACGAACCTTAACTGACAAAAATGACCATAATTTGCACGGTGGAAGAATTATCGTCTTGTCCATACAACCATTTATAAACTCGGCAGAATGAATGTGACCGCTGCACCTGATGTTCACAAACTTGCATAACTGGTGTTTTTTATTTTGCCTTGTGAAATGGCCGAGCCTTGATAAATCTGTTTGTGTATTTGTTTACTGACCGTTGCATGCAATCGTGAAATGCAGCCTCTTTTTTTATTGGCTATTCCTTGTGGGGGGAAAAATACTTCAGGTTCGGGCTCTAAATTTAACTGTGCTGCTCGGGTCGGGTCGGGTCGGGTCAGACGATCTCGGGTACGGGCCGGGTTCGGGCTTCAATTTTAAGCCCGTGCAGACCTCTAGACGTGCGGTCAGTGATCCGCTTCCAGAACCACCGGCTTTGCTACAGCAAAACACACTGTTACCCATTTGAAACATTTTAATGTGGGTATTATGACACAAGTGAGGTACAAAGCTTTGTTAATTAGATAAATAATTGGTTAGTAGGCAAATGTTACATCGCGACCATGATTTTTGATTTATGCCGAGCGCATACATTTAAATTAAGCGGTAGGGTGGCTTTGTGTTCTGTTTTTCCGAATGGTCACAGATTTAATATTATTTATTGTTTCTTTTCCCAAATCCTCACCCTCTAGATTCACAGGTTTGTTTTATTGTTGTTCACGTTTAATCACTGTTTTTGCATCTCTTACTGTGGTAAACTTGTGGGGGGAAATTAAATATTTTGCGGCCATGAATTAAGAATTTGTTACTATGACTTAAATTGTTCCCGCATTTAAGTTAAATCATGGGTTTTCTAGGAAACAAATTAATGAAACATGGACAGCTGCCTCAAATTAATATGTCGTAGGAAAGAATTAACAAGTTGTAGGAAAGAATAGCCTATATCTGTCCTGCTCGCGTCAGCAGACCTGTCAAAGCGAAGTGTCCGATATGCAACAATTATCTAGGGATATTATAATTTAACATGACTTATTACTACATTTCAATACAAAATAACATTGTACTGTATCTGTTTTAATACACTTTTAAAGTTTGGATCATATTAAAAGCGTAGCTTGTACATTAGTCAATTATTTTCTTGTAAGATCCAGTCTCTTCACCGTCACTCACAGCCATTTGCTCGTGTTCTGAGCATGAGCCGCACGCACCCCAAAATTAAACAGCTTAATCGACCATCGATAGCTTTTATCGATTATATCTCTTATCGTCAAGAGATCGACTCTTGTCATCCCTAGTGTACATATAGCAATAATAAATGTATGTGTGTTTTCTTAATTTTTCCAGTACAGATAGCAGAACCGTTAACGTCAGAGCTTATCGATACTCCTGTCTTTCATAATTTAGCCCTGTGACCGATTAAATACCGGGTTTCGGTACCCATCGCTATGCACATGTTGGCGGTAATGCATAGATGGACATTATGTGAAAATATGGACAGTGCCAAAATAAAGGTGCCTTTTTATACTACAGATATCGATATCTTATGCGTGGCATTGATGCATCTTATTGTCATACATCGTATCGATATATAGATCCATATCGATGAATCGTTACACCCCTAGTAACTAAATCGCTAAAAAGTCGTGAAATTCCTCTTTATTTTTACATAGGCTATCTGTCAATCTGTCACATTTCTATGGGTTGCGTGTAGGGATGTGCATTTAGTTTATTTTTCCTAACAGAAAACCGACTCTTGTTAACCTATCATTAACCATTACATTTGTTTTCCGGGGATTCATTTTACATAAGCAAAAAGCAGCAAAAAACAGAACATGAGGATTCACGTGGTCATCAGTATCACATCACGCACCTGCAGCACTTCTGCGTGCAGAGAAAAATATAATTAAGCTAGCCACTATATATTATAACAAATAAATAGGCATATACTAGAAATATATTGTCACTTACATAATAATTTAAGAAAACGAAATAAAAACTGTGCAACAAGCAGCCTACTCTAAAAACTACCCTACCAATTTTTGGGGGGTTATTTTTTCAGTGTTTGGGTAGTTTTTATGTTACCCAGCCTGTGGGTCAAATGTAACAACCCAATGTTTGAGTAGTTTAAGCGCCATCGAATTGAAGCATTTCTTTGGGCAGTTGTAAATGCTCTTTGAATTTAAGCATTTCTTTGGTAAATACAGGTTTGTGTACATTACATTTTGTTGATAAAATCGTTTCTGTGATGTATATCGTTCAATTTTATGCAGAGCAACATACTAGGCGCACCGTGTGAATCACTAAACGAACGTCGCTCGCGTTGGTATTTTTTGAGTAATGAAGAGTCTGATGGTTTGCATAGTATAAATGATTATATTTATAAAGATACAGAATACAAATAATTTGGATGTTAAAATATGTCCTCAGAGTTGTTTACTGTTTGTTTTTGGGCAGGTTATGAAGGCAATCACAGTATATTTCGACTATAAGTGAAATGCAGGGCAACGGTCTTCTCCGTGAGCAGTTCCCACCGAACACATCTCCAGCTCGGGTGCAAGAGCCAGCGCCGTTACGGTAGGGGTGGGCGATATGACCAAAATGTTATATCACGATATGACTTATTTTATATCACGATAACGATATATATCACGATGTGGTAATTTTTTCTTTTAAAAAGGTTTTTCTGATATTAAAATCTTTGATACCATAGAATTCTCATAATCCGTGTCACCAATGTCAATATCAAATTAATACAAGCCTAAAAAGAGACACAAAAAAACAACAAAAAACCTCAAAACCTGCCCGCTGTCCTGACATTTTATCCTGCCCGTCAGATGTTCCTACCTCGGCTTACTGCGCATGCGCGCATCAATATTGCATCCTTTTTCTCACGCTGAACAACAATATTTAATGTATCTGCATTACTGTGAGGGTAGGTTTAGGGTTGTTGGTGTAGACGTTAATAAAACATAATTTAACAGGTAGCATTTTTCGCTGTCGAATTTGTACTAACTTACCCACTGTTTTAATGGGAGGTAGCAAAATCTAACAGGGTAGGACCAATCGACAGAACACCGGATCCAATATATCTACTGTTACATATGTGTTTTCTCTTTCTGCCGTTTTCTCTCTCTTAAGACCTAAATCGCTGTGTTTATAAGGATATTTGCAAAGACGGGGATTCTGACGCATACAAGTGTGTTTATGTAATCGTTCAAAGCCAATAAAGCGGAAAAAAGCGCGCTTCTCTCACACAGACGGTAAACGCATATAGCTATGTTGTTTGTATCAAACTGCAGCTCCTCGTTTTGTCCTGGCTGGTTCTGTTTCCCCTTCACGCCCCGTGGTGGGCGGCGTATAAAGATCGCAGTCACCCAAATGATGAAAAAGTATTACCGTAAACAATGTATTTTGCGACACCACGAAATAAACGATAGAACATAATATGAATCGATAGACTTTTTATTTCGTCCATCCGATATATATCGTCATATCGCACAGCCCTACGTTACGGTGGTCAATTTACTCGTGAATTACATCTGTTTAATGTTTAATCTTTACTTCTAACATTTGTAAAAAAATATTAAATAGGCACTGTTTATAGCTTACATAAAAACGCGATAAAAAAAAACTGCTGTAAATGAGAAATCAAGAAAAAATCAAGGAAGTTATCATGTAAACCAGTGGTTGTGGAGTCTTTTACAAAAGTTTAGAGCAGGGATATTCAAATCTGGACCATTCCTGCTGAGTTTAGCTCTAACCCTAATCAAACACACCTGAGCATGCTAATAAGTCTTCAAGATCATTAGAAAATCACAGGTAGGTGAGTTTGATCAGGGTTGGAGCTAAACTCTGCAGCAGATCAGACCTCCAGGGAAGGATTTGAGGAACCCTGGTTTAGAGAATTTAAGTTAATCTGTAAACATTATTTCATGCATAAAAAAAAGCTAGTATTATAATAAACCAATTTTGGTTGTTTTTAAATCAGTGTTTTTTAGAGTATGCAGAGTTTCAATAAATGTTTGTGCTTAGTGAATGAAAACCAGACGGCAGAAAGACGCATCCAATTTTTTTGGCTTATTTTACAAAAAAAAAGCAAAGATTTGTTTTTATTGTGAATGTAAACAAATAAAAGCAAACCTTTTACAATTCTGATTATCTTCATGACCAAGATGAGTATTTGCTTCCACTGTTAGATGGGGGGGGGGGGGGGAATCAAGTGATTGCTCCAGCGCCGCATGCACAGACACAGTTAAGCATTCTACCTTGACAATGTAGCCTGTTAATTACCATTATAAAAAACAATCAGTCAAAATATGGGAAAAAAAACACTCTGCTCAGTTTAAATATGTAGTAAAATCTGTGCCGTTAAGCGTTTTCACCGTACCGCCTAGAAGTTATGCAAAACATTTTGTTTTACATAGATATTGGAACGCGAGTGAAGTAGGCCTACATAAAATGTAAATAATATTTTGCATTCAAATACATCGCGAATACAGAAACATTTGATTTTGTGTCAAACGTTTTGGTTTGTCATTTATATCTAGGGGTCGACCGATTATCGGCGCCGATATTAAGCATTTTGACGATTATCGATATCGGCCATTTTCAAAACAGATTTGCCGATAATTTTTTTTATTTTTTTATTATGCAAACAAACATACTATTTACAGGTGACATTATTTATTGGGGAATAAATAATACAGGTGAATTTTTTTTTTTTTATTATTATTTAATTTGGCTCCGATGCAGCCTGTCTGAGCTCAACACTCTGTGGCCTAGAGCAATCTCCGCCCACCGCTCATCTGATATGTAGGGAGTCACGGGTCCGACCAATCAACGCGGGAAACTGAAGGCAGTCTCACACCGAAAGCACTTGCTAACTGGAGCAGCGTCAGTGATCACGCATCAGTTGTCTCTCAAAGGTAAGGCAGCAGCAGACGTTGCTGAAGTTGCAATTACAATTACATAAACGCACTTATATGCGTCAGAATCCCCCTATTTGCAAGTATCCTCAAACACAGCGATTTAGGTCTTAAGAGCGAGTAAACGGCAGAAAGAAAATGCATATGTAACAGTAACTTAGCTTTATTGGATCTGGACTTCGGTCTTAAAGGGGAAGCTGTCCAATATTCGTTCATGTTAATAATAGCACACTGAATGAATGAAAATTATAAGGTATTAAAGATTTTAATATAATAAAAACCTTTTTAAAAGAAAAAAAATCACTATACCCTGATATATATTGTTATTGTGATATTAAAATTTGTCATATCGTGATATAAGATTTTGGTCATATCGCCCACCCCTACTGTCAGATCATCTGACTCCGAGGCAGTCTAAGGAAAGAAAGAGTGCCTGAGAAAAAGGCTCTGTCCCAATTCAGTATCTGAGGTCAGATGAGATGTTGACAAGTTTAATGTCAGTGGCATTATTCTATCGTTATTTGCGTAACTTGTTATGAAATAAAAAGTCTCTCACCTCAGAAGAAAACTAACTGTCCTGTCAGATGTTATAGTGTGCTGGTGGCGCGCGCTCTTCTAAAGCACTTGCGCGAACGCGGCGTGGTGCCGCGCTGTAATGTTATAACTTCACTAAAGCGCAGAAACTACAAGCATGCGGTAGGACAGTACAATAAAAGTAGCCTACAGCTCCAACAAATCACATTACTGTACTGCGTGTGTTTGCTGGGAAGTATTTGCATGACGGTGTGATATTAATTCTATTCAGGAGCAATTTCGACGTTTCATTAACAGTCACCTAGGTTGTTTTCATAACCAAAAAATACCATGATATTTTCATTTTGTAGGCTATATGTTTAAATCAGTGGTTCTCTACCTTTTTTTCGACCGGGCAGCACTATGGTCCAAGTGCAAGTCTCACGGGCCGCACGCATGTCATTTACATATTAGTCACCAATACAAACCAACCAGATTTATAATATTATTTATAGCCTAAATATTATGTTTCAATATCTAAACGATTGCATTTATTTAAATAAATAATTCTACTCACCATTAATAAAACACCTGATGCTGTCGGGAGCTGACCAATTACATTTAACTGCTGGTTATATTCTGTATAATTATGTATGTGACGAATAAAAATCTTGAATCTTGAGAAATTCTGCTGGAAATGAGTAACAGCACAATAAAGTTGAGATTGTAAGTTACAGACTGTAACTTAAGACGTTACAGCAAAAGCGTAAAATGCGAGGAAGCGTGACTCGACATTGCAGAAAAGTTCACAAATGTAGCCTATGTCGATCCAAATATGGAGAGCATTTTCAATTTTAATAATCTAAGGTTCTCTCCAGAGATGTTTTGCCACATTTTCTATAATTAAGGAAGATGTTTCTTTTTACCTGAACATGTTCAGTGTGAAGCAAGCACTGCTGATTCTGACACTATATTCATGTTTCTTCGCTGGCATTTTCCACATTTCGTTTCCTCCCTTAACAAATGTGTCCATTCTGATGCTCAATTTTACCGAACGAAAGGCTGCTGATGACAATCTGAATTAAATTCTGCCAAAGTGCGCACTTGTTAAATGCGTAACATTAATTACATGAGTGTGTAAAGAAAGGTGATGGAAGAACAGCACATCTTTGGGGAATTTGGTTACTTTCAGGTATTATATCATAAATACCAACCAACTAAAGTCTGGATCTAAAGCCCCTTCCCCTCATCCAGCGCAAAAGCACGCGACCTCTTTCGGTCACAGAACAAAGGAATGTGACGGGAACGTTTCCTAAAGACATTCGTTCATTTCATGACTTTCAAACACATCTACACAAGAAACATATGGATATTAATTAGTGGTGGGCCGTTATCGGCGTTAACGTGCTGCGTTAACGTGAGACTCTTATCGGGCGATAAAAAAAATATCGCCGTTAATCTATTCTCAAAGTTGGGTTGGGAGCTGGGTCTATACTACGCAAGCTATGATGACTTTCACCCTGATATTTTAGCGCGGATGTATACCTAGCCGAATTGCACTGTAGGGGGCGAGAACGAGTCTTCGAACTAGAGGCTCGCAGTCCGTGATGGACAGATTGTTAACGGCTGGTCTATGTGGTAATACAATCGGGCAGGACATCCAAACGCTCACCTATCATTCATCAACCTCAAATATGGCTTTTCATCTGAAAGATGTATGTAGTAGCAACTTTACATGGCCGCTCAATATGATGTTAACCTAGAGAAATGTGCGCTATTGAAGTGTTTGTGTGGAAGCGCGTTTGCTGCAGGACAGGCTCCGGTGCGCTCACTTGCTCTTACATCTCTGTCATTCTTGGTCATACAGATAAAAGTAGCCTAATACATCTTTCGAATCTGTAAAGACTCTACGTTTATTTGTGTGCACTCAGAATAACAACGAAACGTTGCGCTTTTAAGCAAACAGGATGCGCTTTAGGTCTCATGTGAACTTGAGCGAGAAACTTCGAAAATCCGTCTTTGAGAAATATATCTATAGAGAGTGAAATGTCTAAAAAATAAAAATAGAAGACGTGTGTGTTAGCATGGATGATTTACATGAAATTTAATCTGTGCAACACTGTGCATAAGATGGCTTTCAGTTCAATATAATAACAAAAAACGACATTTTGGGTTTTTATTCAACTAATAAGATGGGCACGCTGTGATCTGTATTATATTTTTACTGTAATCGACAGTTATCACAAAAAAAAAAAAAAAAAAAACACGGGAGTGGGAGGGAATGGGAGTCATTCTTCCGGGAGTGGAACGGGACGGGATTTTCCCCCAGTTTTTTCGTGGGATTGGGACGGGAAGAGATTAAAGTTTGTGATGCATTTTGGAAACAGGAGATGAGCCCCTGGTCTAATGCGCCACCTGGCTTGAGAAACCCGTTCTCAAAGACTTACTTTTAGTCATTATTTGGGTAGCACACATATTCTGAATGCCTTCGGCAGAATTCAAATGAGCCATTTTAATCTACATTAATTCCAAAATTAATCTAGATAAAAAAAATTAATCTATGCCCACCACTAATATTAATGTTGTACTCTTCTCTCATATGCTTGTATGAATATGAATTACTTAAGAAATGTGGGCTGATTTTTAATCGTGCCTTAAGCTGGAATGTGTAGGTTGCAGTGTTTAGACTTGTATGAACGGTTGCAAAAATGTATGAATCAGTAAGATAACGAATGTGGTGATATTATAAATGTGTGAACCTGGTAAGAGTTTTAATACATGGGTAAAAGTTTATTTTTCGTCACAAAGTGTAACGAGGGTAGAAAGCCTGGACATGGGCGGGGCTCCGCCCCATACAGACACTCTGATTCGATCAGCCGCCTGTGGGCAGGGCCAAATCGGACTGTTTAAAACAACACGCCAGTCGCAAAACGCTCTCTCTTGTAACTCTTCCTGCTCTTGAAACTCGCTCTCCAACGCCGGAAGGACGACCCGGACGGCCCGCTGGACTCTCGCCTTAAGACCGGCTGAGACAAATAACGCACGCGCGAATCAAAGACTGTGTAAACGCCGTAACGTCGCAGAACCAGCAGCGTAACGACGCTTCCATCTCAACGCAGAACCAGCATCAAATAGCCTCCGCGATTCCAACACGGCTCCCCGGTGACGTCACGCAGCAGAGTTTTCCCAGAGCAACGCGTGGAAACCCATGTGCGAAACGAGACAAAGGTTCCCAGAGCAACGCGTCGAAACCCACGTGGGAAACGGAAAAGCAACAGCCTGCTTAAACCAACAGAAAGCAAGTATAACAAACTAAGTTTTATCCTGACTGAACCGGTAAAATTCTGATCTGAATGCAGTAACAAAGCCTAGGCATTTGTCGTTAGGGGTCGACCGATTATCGGCCTGGCCGATTATCAGCGCCGATATTAAGCATTTTACCGATTATCGATATCGGCCATTTTCAAAACATATTTGCCGATAATATCTTTTTATTATTATTATTTTTTTTTATTTATTTTTTTTATAATGCAAACAAACATACTATTTACAGGTGACATTATTTATTGGTGACTAAATAATACAGGTGAAATTATTTAATTTTTAAATGCACTATTTGGCTCGATGCAGCCTGTCTGAGCTCAACACTCTGTGAGAGTGAGGCGATCTCTCAATCTCTGAGAGCAATCTCCGCCTACCGCTCATCTGATATGTAGGGAGTCACGAGTCGACCAATCAACGCGGAAAATTGAAGGCAGTCTCACACCGAAAGCACATGCTAACTGGAGCTGCCTCAGTGATCACGCATCAGTTGTCTCTCAAAGGTAAGGCAGCAGCAGACGTTGCTGAAGTTACAATAAATCACAATCCACTATGATGTCCGCGATGCGGAAAATGCGGGCGGAATCGCGGAATGCAGTCATATAATGGAATTTACCGTATAACGCGGAATGTCGCGGAATGTGTCAAAGTTTGGATGAATTCATCAAAAGTAGGTCAGTACACTTAAATCGACTCGCGCTATGGACTAGTATCTATAAATATTAAGCCGCGAAAACACTTTAAATATGAATCTTGCATGTTCTGCATCTCTGTTAATGAATGACACAGACGTGCGGTTTCGTTAACTGCACACATACATGAAGAGCGTGTGAAGCTCGCGGTGTTTTCAGCATAAATGAGGACATAAATACATGAACAACATCCCCAGAACTGCTCGGACAGTCACTTCATGAGCATTTGACCGTTTCATTTGAGTAAAACGATCGTCATATCATATATACATAGGCTACAGAAACTTAAAAGGTCCTCATGGCAACCTGTCAAAATATAAGTTCGGTTTAGCCGAATATATTACTGTATACGTAATACAACTACAACAATTATTACAACTTTTTTTGAGAATAATAACACAATACGCTATTTCTTCCATGTTTTAATTTTAATAGTAAACTCATTTGTTTGCCAAAAATAAAGTCTAACTCTCATTTGATTAAAAGACAAATTAAATTAATGTTTTATGTCTTCATTTGCACTGTACTGTAAATTAAAACCAACGGAAATGTTGTTGTTATTAACAGTTTTCAGAATTAAAGACATGTTTAAAAGCATTTAAAGAATGTTTTTTGTCAGAGCTCTTGTTATTATTAATTTTGGCATTAATTTTCATTTTTACACCAGACACGTATATCGGTTCAAAATATCGGTTATCGGTCTACTTGATCTGTAATAATCGGTATCGGCATCGGCCCTGAAAAACACATATCGGTCGACCGCTATTTGTCGTGATCTTTTTCTGGTTAGTTAAGTTATGAAATAGGAAAGAATGGTATTCTTTCAACATTTAACCTCAAAACTCCCGTATGCATGTGTGTATGTTTGTGTGTATTACATATGTTAGAATATTAGTATTGTAAATAAACCTTGTTTCGTTTTATAAAGAATTGTCTCTGGAATGTGATTTTCAAGTATTGTATCCTTCTTGCCACAAAGAGAACGTACCTAAGCTCGAATTTGAGAGATTGATAGAATATACTGTTTAGTGATCGCTGGACGACCACTTAATAAGGTATAAACTGTAAGTTAAATATTAATATTACTTGAATCAAGCAATATTGAATCTTTAACAAATAATTCCCGGAGCTGAAATAATAGCTTCATATTAAATTGCATTACAGTGCATATAATCTGCTCATGCCTAAACATAATATATGAAAAACTAAATTATTTGACATTGATTAAATTATTTGACAAAAACATAGCTTTTATTTGTTTCTTATATTTGATTAATTAATGTAAAAACTAAAAATGAATTGTAGAACTGAAAGTATTTTTTTATTATGTTCAGCATGGTGGGTCGCGGGTTGAGAACCACTGCTTTAAATGTGTGGTGGCTCATACCAAATTAATTTTACTAGCAAAAAATGAGTTTGGGACGGCTTTTTAATAGCCTTGCATTATAGGCTGTTCATAACAGTTTTGACTTAATTTTTGTGAAATAAACTCGCTTTGTTTTATATATATATATATATATATATATATATATATATATATATATATATATATATATATATATATATATATTAGGGATGTGCATTTTAAGCTAAAGTAATATTCGATAATCGCTGTGTTATTCGATTACTATTCGAAAATCGCACCACTCCCGCGCATGTACACGCACACGCTCACACACACAAACACACACACATAAACAGAGAGAGGGAGAGAAACCATTGAGGCTTTCAATCTGTAAGATAACAGTTTAATTAATTAGAGAATAGTCTATCTTAACCTGAGCCAATTAATGGTCGTAACTTATGATTGCTGAAACATATTAATATAACATAACCGAATGAGGCATTTATTAATAGAACAGTCCGTCGATTATCAACTGCCTTAGGACAGTTCTATTTTAAAAATGAGCATGAACATTCATATTATAAAAAAAAACTTAACCGTTTGATTAATTAATGAATGAATATTATGGCTTAAAACTTATTACGCTAAACAGAATATCATTCTTAAAACATTATGCGCTAAAACATATTGTGAACAGCCTGAATGACGGCACTTATTATGTGAACATTAATTTTAACGTCTGTCATAACAATAACCTATTTAATATATATATATATATATATATAATCATTTATTTGAATTAGCAAGAGAGAGTGAGAGGGGTATGAAAGTTGCGCGTGCACCTGCATCTGCGCGTCTCTCTATACAAGCAATGAGGCTTAGTTACTTCAAAAACAGCGATGTTACCCCTCATTGCAGAGAAATATAATGTTGCGAGTCAGTAGCCAATCGAAGCTATTTTACTAAGAAAAAGCTTCCGTGCTGTTTGTGCGCTGCGCGATCTCTGATATCTGTGCAATAATGTGTGTGCGCGTGCGTCTATGAAAGCACCGTAGCCTGCATATAGTTTTGGTTTAGCTACAAACCCGAGCCCAAAGCTATCCATTAAATATTAACGCGACCCGAAACCCGAAAGGGAAGCAGACCTCTCTTGTGAACAGCCCGAATGACGGCGCTTATTATGTGAACATTAATTTGAACGTCTGTCTTCATAACAATAACCTATTTCATATATTAAATGTTCACATGCTCGGGAAGAAGACGAGAGTGCAATCTGTTCACACTTAGTCCGGGGAACTTTTAATTGAACTAGGGAACAAATATAGATCCCTGCATCTTATCAGAATTCTCCGCCTGAGTCCGAACGGAGCCCGTGTCTTTCTCTCTCTCTCTCCTCCACATTACAAAGCTGCTGCTGCAACCATTAAAATAGTTCTGAATAATTCGTTTCGTTTCTTTATTAATTTAATTCAGAAATATGATTGGAACATTTTATGTTTTTAAATTCAAGTTTTAGTTTTTTTTAAATACCAAGCGGCCAGCGCAAGTTTGATCAGTTTATCTTTCTCAAATAAATAATTAAATAAGATTAATGTCATATTTTAAGAATAAAGTCAAAATTACAATAATAAAATCATGTTATATTGCGTGAAGTTAAAGTGAAAATTACACCTGTATACTCCGCTAATAAAAAAGAAAGTCTGTGGCATCCAACCTGTCATTATTCACATTTAACACAAAAACCAGCACAAATAATTTTTACATAAATATTTATGGTTATCAACCAGTGGAATATTACATTATTCATTCAACAAACAATTTGAATGCAGCGAGCTCGTCACGACTTCATAAGTGGGAAACCGGATGTTTCCGATAGCACGTGAAGGTGGCAGAGAAGTGCTCTGGCTCAGCACAGTGAAGTGCATCGTTACCTATCGAGCTGTCACGAGACATCACGGAGATTTCTCCGTTATGGGAACTTCTTCCCTTCAACCTTTCCTGAAGTCCTATTGGCTCACGCCAGTCAAATGACTGGCCAATTGTCGCAAAGCATGCAAATACGGCGAGCTCGAGACAGTATAAATGCGATGCTCGCGACAATTATATCAGAATCTTTTACTTCACCTTGAACTCGTGATGGCTTCAGTGTGTAAGATCTGCGCGGGACCCATCGAACCGCTGGATCAGCATCTCCACTGCGTCGCCTGCCTGGGCCTGGCCCACGCCGAGGCGGCGCTGGACGAGTCCGACTGTGGACATTGCGCGGACCTGCCGGTCCGCGTGCTCCGGGCCCGCCGCGATGTGGTTCGCGGCCTGTTCGGGGTGGGGCTCACTGCCGCCAGCGTGCCGCTGGTGAGCCCCCCCTCTCCTGGCGGCGGGAGCGTCGTCTTGCCGTGCCGCCGAACCCAACGGTCGCCGCATTCGCCGATCTCTTTCCCCGAGGACTGTTTCCGCCCCCCTTCCAATATTGAGGGATTCGTAGCTTTTGGCCACGAGGAGGGCGACGAGGCCATGTCCATCTCGGCCTCGGAGAAGGACGGTTGGGCTGGATCGGAGCCCGAGCAGCTAGGCAGCTCAGAGCCTTCAGGCCTCCAGGAGGAGCTCATGAGGGTTCTGTCGAAAGCTGTTCAGGAGTTGGAGCTCACCTGGAATCCTCCGGAGGAGCCTGTCAGGAGTAAGCTCGACTCGTGGTACTTCAGGTCCACACGCAAAGCTGACGCAAGGACATCGGTGCCTTTCTTCCCCGATGTTCACGAACAGCTCGTGAAGACGTGGTCTGCGCCCCAATCGGCGCGCGTCCATTCGAACACGCAGGCCATGTTCTCCCACGTGGATGGAGCGGAGGCCCACGGTTACGTGCGCTCTCCCCCCGTCGAGGAGACCGTTGCTGCACACCTGTGCCCTGCAGCAGCGAAGTCCCTAGGCCCGGACATCAGCCTGCCGTCGAAGCCGTGCAGAACCACCGCCCATCTCGCTAATAAGGCGTATGCCTCGGATGGCGAGGCGGCATCAGCGTTGCACGCCATGGCAGTGCTGCAGGTGTTCCAGGCCAAACTCCTGCAAACGGCGGAGGGCGGAGTCCTCACTCCTGAGGCGACGAAGGATCTGCGCGCTGCAACGGACTTCGCGTTGATGGCGACGAAGCGAGCGGCCCAGTCTGTGGGTAAAGCCATGGGCTTTATGGTCGTCCTTCAGAGGCACCTCTGGCTAAACTTAGCTGACCTAAAGGATGCCGATCGAAAGGTGCTCCTAAACGCTCCTATATCTCCCTCCGGCCTCTTCGGTGATGCCGTGGAGACCATAACCGAGCGATTCGCTGAGACTCAAAAGCGCGCGAAAGCGATGAGTCACGTGATGCCTAGACGCGCCCCCCAGCAACAGACTGCTAGATCCAGATCTTCGTCAGCGCATGGCTCTGCCCAGCGGAGAGATTTTGCCAGGCCTGCCCAGGCTGGGGCTACTGCTACTGCTCCTCGACAGGAGCCAGATGTCCGGAGGAAGGTGTGGGGCTCTGGCAGGAAGCGCCAAGGTCAGCGGAGAAGCCCGCGACGCGACTCTCGCCCGCCCCCGGCTGCTAAGCCGTCTTCCTGACGATCGGAGGGAGGGAGGAGAGCGCGAGAGCAGCCCGGCTCCCAAGCGCCCAAAGTTCAGCTGCTCAAATGTGTGTGTGTTGAGTGTCCATTCAATAAAAATGCATACTTTCTCACAAAAAGAGCTTTCTCCTCCTCACTCAATAAATGCGGTTCCCCTTGCCCCGCCTCAGTGCAGTGCAGGTCCGCATCCAACACAGGTTATAGCCGCGCACCCAACGACCGAGCAGCTAAAGCCGCTGCGTCAGTTCATAAGCGCGTGGAAGGTTATTCCGGGAATCTCGCGTTGGCTACTCAACGTGATAGAGCGGGGATATACTCTTCAATTCAGACGCAGACCACCCCGTTTCAATGGCGTGGTGCAGTCTCTAACATCGCCTCGAAATGCCCAGGCTCTGAGGCAAGAGATTGGCTGTCTGCTCGAGAAAGGAGCAGTAGAGCGAGTCCCACCACACGAGCTGGAGAGCGGGTTTTACAGCCGCTACTTCGTGGTACCCAAGAGGGATGGGGGGCTTCGCCCAATTTTGGATCTCAGACCCATCAACAGAGCGCTTTGCGAACGTCCGTTCAGGATGTTAACGCTGAAGCAGATCCTGGCGCAGATTCGCCCCGGGGACTGGTTTGCGTCCGTGGATTTGAAGGACGCGTACTTTCACATTCAGATAGCGCCGCATCACAGACGGTTTCTGAGGTTTGCTTTCGAGAACACAGCGTACCAATACTCTGTTCTCCCGTTCGGGCTGGCTTTGGCCCCGCGCACATTTTCAAAGTGCGTGGATGCAGCACTTTCCCCCCTCAGAGCGGGCGGGATGCGCATCCTGAATTATCTGGACGATTGGCTGATTTTAGCTCAGTCCCGGGACACGCTACTCAGCCATATAGACTCGCTGCTTATTCACCTGGAGTCCCTAGGGCTATGTGTGAACAGGCGAAAGAGCATTCTCGCCCCGAGTCAGTCCATTCTGTATTTGGGAGTTTGCATAGACTCCCTAGAAATGAGAGCCCGCCTCTCGCGAGAGCGCGTGGCGGCCATTTTGTCTTACCTACGCCATTTCAGAGAAGGCAGCTCTGTTCATTTGAAAGAATTTCAGAGACTACTGGGACTCATGGCGTCAGCTTCGGGGCAGTGGTCAGAGCCTCAGATCCGGTGGCACATAAACCGATTGGAATTGGAAGCAGTCTTTTTAGCTCTGAAGGAGTTTCAAGCACAACTGGAACGGCAGCATGTACTGATTCGCACCGACAACACGTCTGTAGTCGCGTACATAAATCGCCAGGGCGGCGTCCGTTCGAAGGCTTTGTGCAAGCAGGCAGCGATGTTACTGCTATGGGCGGATTCTCGCCTTCTATCCATCAGAGCAACGCACATCCCCGGTCTTTTGAATCGCGGGGCAGACATGCTTTCAAGGAGGAGAATTCCTCAAGGGGAATGGAGGTTACACCCCGAGTCGGTTCGGATGATTTGGAACCTCTACGGGGAAGCAGAAGTGGATTTATTCGCTACGAGCGAGAATGCACACTGCCCGTCGTTCTTCTCTCTGTCCCACTCCCCGTTGGAAGGGGACGCGCTCACAGCGCGCTGGCCGACAGCCAAGCTTTATGCGTTTCCTCCGATCAAGATATTGCCTCTGGTGTTATGCAAGATCAGGGAGGAGCGAGCGTCCGTCATACTCATAGCTCCGAACTGGCCGAACCAGCCTTGGTTTCCGGACCTGACAGAGCTGCTGATAGCCCCCCCCTGGCCGATTCCGGTCAGGAAGGACATGTTATCTCAGGTGGACGGCTCGGTGTGGCACCCGAACCCAGAACTATGGAACCTTCATGTGTGGTTGCTTCAGGGTTGTCAGGGGAGCTAGATGCATTGCAGGCTCGTGTGGTCGGCACACTCACGGAAGCGCGAGCACCCTCTACAAGACGATTATATGCCTTAAAATGGGGAGTGTTTGTGAAATGGTGCCATCAGGCTCACATCGACCCGGTTGTTTGCACCGTGTTGGATGTTCTGAGTTTCCTGCAGTACAGGCTGGATAGTGGATCGTTACCCTCGACGCTAAAAGTCTATGTGGCGGCTATTGCCGCGTTCCGTTCACCGCAGGGCGGCCAGTCGATCGGCAGAGACCCCATGGTGGTGAGTTTTCTTAAGGGAGCGAGAAGGCTACACCCTCCGAGGCCACCTTCGGTTCCGCCTTGGGACCTAGAGGTGGTATTAAGAGCTCTCTCTCAGCCACCTTTTGAGCCGTTCTCATCAGTGGGTTTGAAGGAGTTGTCTCTCAAAACTGCACTCCTTCTTGCACTCGCGTCAGCCAAGCGCATAGGAGATTTGCACGCCTTTTCTGTGGATAGTGACTGTATTCGCTTTGGACCCGGTGACTGCAGCGTCACTCTCCGGCCAAGAATGGGGTATGTACCTAAATCACTTTCTACACCCTTCAAGATACAGACTGTTTCTCTGTCTGCCTTGTCTTCCGAGTCAGCAGCCTCGAGTGAGGCAGATGCTCAGACTTCGGTGTGCCCTGTCAGGGCTTTGAGGATTTACATCGACCGTTCGGCGAGCTTTCGTCAATCTAACCAGCTATTTGTATGCTATGGTGGTTGTGCGAGAGGCCGTGCTGTGTCTAAACAGAGGCTCTCCCACTGGATCGTGGACGCTATTACGGCCGCGTATACGAACCAAGGTTTGGAATGTCCTTTACACATTAGGGGGCATTCAACGAGGGCCATGGCTTCCTCGTGGGCTTGGTCGAGAGGTATGTCTATTCAAGATATATGTGTTGCAGCCGGCTGGTCTTCTGAGAATACTTTCGCCAGGTTTTACAGGCTGGACGTTCAGTCTTTTGCCTCCCAGGTGCTGTCGGTAAGTGGCTGATGCATGTTTACTACATTGTTTGCTCTGCATACCCTTTACTAATACGGTTGTTCTGCCCTGTGCTCAGTGCAGATTCCTGTATTTGTGTTGTTTTATCTAGCGATACTTTTATCATGCTAGGTTGGGGTCATGCTATACAGTCTGTGCAGTTCCTTATGCTCGTTGTGCAAGTTGCCCTGTTTCAGCGCAGCCAACGTTATTTCTATCCAGATATGCAAATTTGTATACCTTTGGGTTAGACGCTTATTGGCTTACAGCCACCTATCAGCGGTGAGCTCGCCTACAGCGTCACTATTGTGGGAAGTGTCTACGTGCGTATTCTATCTGCTGTGTTTTGGGGTAGGGCTTCGTAGCCTCTCTCACGGCGGGATTTAATATCGTTCCCATAACGGAGAAATCTCCGTGATGTCTCGTGACAGCTCGATAGGGAACGCTCCGGTTACTATGGTAACCTCGGTTCCCTGAGAGCGGGAACGAGACATCACGGTAGACGCCGTGTTCGCTACTCCTCAGCTTACGGTGTTCAGTATCCGATTCTGATATAATTGTCGCGAGCATCGCATTTATACTGTCTCGAGCTCGCCGTATTTGCATGCTTTGCGACAATTGGCCAGTCATTTGACTGGCGTGAGCCAATAGGACTTCAGGAAAGGTTGAAGGGAAGAAGTTCCCATAACGGAGAAATCTCCGTGATGTCTCGTTCCCGCTCTCAGGGAACCGAGGTTACCATAGTAACCGGAGCGTTTTGTTAACTTTGTGGTTTATTATTTTGGGTTGTTTGGGATGCTGAAACAAACGGCCCTCTCACTATATATTTGCTTAACTGGTCTATTGTTCACGCAATCAGGCCGCACGTATCAGAAGTTCCGTGCTCCGGCGCGGTTAGCGCTCACACTAGCCTACTTGTGTGCCGCGCCAGAGTCCAAGCCAGGCCAGGGCCTGCTAAACAAACCGCGTCCGAGCGCGGCACAGAGCGATCACATCAGTCGAACGAACAGGGCTTTGGGGCTCAGACGCGCTCGGGCATAGTTCAAAACACCCAGTGTTGGTACACCTTTAGAAAATAATCGCATAACCTAATCGATATTCTATAATTAAATTGACTATTCGAATATTCGAAAATTGTGACCCATCCCTAATATATATATATTTATTTATAAAATCTAGTGAAACATTTTTATTTACAAATAAAAGTGAATAAGTCTACGAATGAATCTTGCTCTTTGTATTATAAAATACATTAAAAAAAACAAGCAAATACATTTATATATAAATATTTAATATAAAATTAAAATAAACTTATTTTAAATGTATAACACAATAATAAGGCAGCAACATATTATAGAGAGGACAGAACAAGAAAGACTATTTTTATCTTTCATTGCGCAGAAGTATTATAAAACAAAATAATCCATTACAGAGCGGCACAATGCGCATCCCGTGCGCAGAATGATGCTCTTGAAACACGGAGTCACAGCACACAGGCTGCGCAGCCCTCCGAGTCCGCATAGAGAAGTACAGGGAGAAGAGATATTACTGAGAAGTGTATCAAATCCGTGAGTTAGTTTACTTTGAGCCTTTTCTTTTAACAGTTTAAAACCTCAGTAACTGTGCGCTCTTGAACTGTAGTAACTGAATGCGACGCGCGGCTTGAATGCTGCATGGAGGATGACAGACATACAGACGCAGCGGAGAGAGAAGTTCACGTGGACTTGAATTTAACGACTTAAATGTTCATCTGTACCTCAGATTAAACTATGGAACAGCTTCAGAACACTTGAAATATAATGCATGAAAACTGTATGGTGCTTAATGGTGTTTTTGTGGCTTCCGTGGGTCTTAACAACAACACAGAATATTATAAGCTTAAAAGCACAGGATCAGATTTGGATCGGTCTTGTCTGACCCGATATCCGATCCGCAGAAAATGACTGGATCGGAGCCGATACCAATCCTCAGTATCGGATCGATGCATCCCTAGTTTGTGTTCTCTTATGTTTTATATATATATATATATATGGCGCTAATACCCCATACCCAGCAAAACTGAAGAAATTACACTTTGCTACAATGTAAAGTAGTGAGTGTACAGCTTGTATAACAGTAAGCACGTTTCATTACAGATTTACGCAAAACTTTGATGATATTTTATAAATGTCAATAAAAAAGTATTTCGAAATGGTGCCGTTTCCATTAATCAATGTCGTGGGACTAAAACGTAACCTTTTGCCAATCGCGATTTTGGTGAGATTTGACAGATTTTGGATATACTTATTCAAAGGAGTTATAAGAGTGTATCTTTACAGAAGCAGCATGGAGAGCCACTTCATAAAAATGCGTGGCGTGGCTGATATAAACACAAGCATCAACTAGACTGGCCGCAGTCAGCTTCTGTGGCCGTATCTGAGCCACACACTGCACCGCAGACTGTAAATTATCTAAGCATTAATAGCAGGAAAAGACTCTTATATTAGAGCGACCACGTATGAAAAGATTCTAGGATGTTATTGTACATTGAAGAATGATTATATGACTTTTTTCCTATGCCATGTGACCTGTAAATGCAAAAACCACCTCATGCGAGCATAAAAACTTTTTTGGCAATATATCGGAATTTGTGCGAAATTGACGTGTTTCCATTAGGCGTATTTTCAATTCGCAATTTTAATTTGCGCAATTTGAAAGGTAATGGAAATGAGCCTAGTGTTAATTTGCTGTCCCCTCAAAATAACTCCACACACAGCCAACAATGCCTAAACCACTGGCCACAAAAATGAGTACACTCCTAAGTGAAAATGTCAAAATTTGGCCCAAAGTGTCAATATTTTGTATGGCCACCAGTATTTTCCAGTACTGCCTTAACCCTCTTGGGTGTTCACCAGAGCTTCACAGGTTGCCACTGGAGTCTTCTTCCACTCCTCCATGACAAATATATTTTCATTGTATTACTTCAGTAGTTTTTTTCTCCAACATCAAAATGTAACCTGTAGGTTTTTTGTTACAGTTTGATCCAAAGGTATTAAGGTATAAATCTGTTTCTATCATTATTATTTTAATACAATTGTTTTCAATTCACTTATCTTTTGAGGCTGGTTATTTGTCACCTATGGTATCGATACCGAGGTACTACATTCTAGTATCGTACCGAAGCCAAAATAATGGTATTGAGCCATCCCTAATAAATAAATGAATAAATATATATATACATAAATAAATGGATAAATATATATGTATGTATGGATAGATAGATAGATAGATAGATAGATAGATAGATAGATAGACAGACAGACAGACAGACAGACAGACAGACAGACAGACAGACAGACAGACAGACAGACAGACAGACAGACAGACAGACAGACAGATAGATAGATAGATAGAGATGGCCAAAAATATCGGCACCCTTGCAATTCTGACAGAAAATGCGGCTGCAAATGTTTTGGTACTCACATTTTTGGTACTAACATGATTTTGCAGTTTCTGAAAGGTGTATGTAAACTGCTGACCTCAACTGTTGCAAAAGTTAAATTATACTCACATGGCGTTTTCAGCTGATGCCATACTGTGTAACGTTAGACACTGAAAATGATGATGACGTTGATCAGAAAAAAAGAGATTAAAACCTGTTGATCTTGATCTAGATAAAGTAACTATAATTTCACGCAGAGAAAGCTACAGACTGTATGAGGTAAGTTATATGTTGTGCATTTTTCTCATAAACATGCGTGAAGAAGAGTAACGTAGATTTAATTCTAAAACTGTAACGTTACTAAATGATCGCACCTGCAAAGTGTTTCAGACTTGACTTGAAATATTTCGCCTACTCTGATAGTTAATTCAAAACAAAATACATATCACTTTACCAATGAAAAGAATCAAAGCGCTCACTAATGCACGTTTACATAATGAGAAATGTTGTCCCTCCCAACTACGGAAGTAGTCAAGCTTATGTTCGCGGGAAGTTTTTTTGTCTATCTGGGAATTGTAGTTTAGAAATTCACTGGGTATACGAGAATGGGCCATACAAAAACTACATTTCCCAGCGTTAAGACAGTTTCCGTACTAGATCTGTGAGTATGTTGTGCTCAATGTGAATAAGCTTAGGCTGGCTGTCGGTGAGTTTTGTTTTGTGTGAAACATGTTATGCGATGCGAAAACATGAAATGCATGTTTTATAGTTTAAACGATGGTTATATATCGATATAAATTGATCTATCTGCCTATTGAAAAAGAGACTAAGGTGGCACCATGATACAGTTATGAATTAGATGATGCTCAATGATTGAACGATTTTTTTTTTCTGGTAATACATTAGATTTATTCTGGTAATAAATATTAAATAAACATCTACAATATTTATAAGTACGAAAATGTGTTTTTTACTTGATAAACTTACATTTGCCATAAGTTAAGAAAAATATTTTGTCATACAGCCTTGGTTAACAGTGTTAAAGGCATGCATTACAAAGTTTTTATTGATAAAAATACATTTATCATACGTTAAGAAAAAAATATTTTGTTTGGGATTTTTGTCCTACAACCTGGGTAACAGTGTTAAATGCATGCTGCACTACAGTTTCTGTAACTACTTAAAAAAAACGCTATCAGACTATTCACTTCTCTTTTTGCTATGCTGTAAAACTGGTCCAAATTAAGTTACCTTGTCTGTCTCTCTTTCACACTCCCCAAAACACACACAGAGTCTCTCGCTCTCTCTTGCTCTAAAGGTGGACTCCGTGATGGATTTTCCAGAAGACTTTAACCAGCTTGACCTGCTGGAGTCTCATGGCCACATGATCCCAGTAGGGACAAAGAGCGGCTGGGTGGATGAGGAGGAAGGAGATGATGATGAAACCTGTCACACTGAAGAATGGTATCACCAACAGGAGTTTCAATTACACGACAATCCAACTGAACTGATATTATGGGCCGCTGAGAGGAACAGAGTAAGCAAACATTTACATTTATGCATTTAGCAGATGCTTTTATCCAAAGCGACTTACATTGCATTCAAGTTACAGTTTTACATTTGTATCAGTTCATATTTAAAACATTTTTCATATATATATCCAAGGGTTAAATTGGAATTTATATGGGGGGCTCAGTGGTTTCAGGCTTTGAAGACTGCACAAGGGTGCAAAGCGTACAAAATCTTATATCAATTGACAAACTGTAAAATATAAATTGAGAGAGCTTGAACTAGTAAGAACAAGAAAAAATTTAAATACAGTATTCACCCTATATTATAAAAAAAAAAAAATGAGGATAGTCCACTGATTAGGGACCAATGATATTTGTTTATTTTTTTCCACAAATGCCATTTTTATTTTATTTATATATTTTTTTTTTATTCCAATTCAGCTTTTTCCATTCCATTTTGTTCTGGATTTTTTTTTTTTGGGCCCGAGCACCGGTGGTGCGAGGAACCTATTGGAATTGCTCAGATTCTTCTTTTTCTTCTTCTCCAAAATGACTTGCATTTTGAGAGCCTAAACATGATCGAAAACCAAAAGTGGTGAATATTTACATCTGATATGGTTTCAAAAGTGCTTGGGGCAAAATGGCTACAGTAGCGCCACCTATTCAATTTCAACTAAGGCCGCATTTACACTGCATGTTTCAAGTGACCCAATTTAAGTTTTTTTCCTCCCATGTGGCACAGATCGGATATGGCCCATGACCATGTAAGCAGGAAAAAATTGCATGGATTCCAATATTCTCAGATCGGTTTCAGGCCTCATTCATATGTGGAAATAACACAGGCGACCCACTGCTAGCACTAGATTAAGGAGATCAGCCGCCTGAGAAAAAGCTTTGACAGTTAAATCCTGAATCAAATTTATGGTGTATATATATATATATATATATATACACACACACACACAGTGGGGGAAATAATGTATGAGTCATGATTTTACTTGTGATTAATCTAAATTAAATTTGTTCTAAATATACCTTTAATTAATACTTTTCAAGTTTTTAATACTCCAATCAACATGGCACGAATATGGATGCTTTATGCAAATGTAAATGTTTATTATTATTGAAACCATAGTCAACATAGAGCATGAAGACTAGACATGTTTCAAACGACATAGATGTTTTTCAAAGAGGTTCAATGTTCTAGGTTCTTTATTATTTGTCACATACACAATCATACAGGGTATAATCAGTAGTGAAATGTAAGTCAGGACAGGTCCGCTCAATGGAAAGTGAAAAAAAAAAAAAAAAAAAGCAATGAAACATAACACAAGAGAATATATATATAAATTAGGGGTGGGCATAGATTAATTTTTTTAATCTAGATTAATCTAGATTAATTTTGGAATTAATCTAGATTAATCTAGATTAAAATGGCTCATTTGAATTCTGCCGAAGGCATTCAGAATATGTGTGCTACCCAAATAATGACTAAAAGTAAGTCTTTGAGAACGGGTTTCTCAAGCCAGGTGGCGCTTTAGACCAGGGGCTCATCTCCTGTTTCCAAAATGCATCACAAACTGCTTGAGAAAGCTGTTCTACTATGATAATTGGTGATGAAAATAAACTATGTTCAATAAGATGTACTTGTGTTTACTAACTGTTTATTCAGTTAAACATGAATTTTGAACTGTAGGCCTACATAAGAGGTCGTGATGAACTGTTTACAGTTTCCATTGGGAAGCTTCTTAAAAATAGATTTTCCCTGAAGCAAACCCGGCGGCTTCATAGCTGCATCCATGTTAGCACGTCACGTCTGATGTGGTAATTTCACAGTAACGTTAGGCATACACACAGGTTCGAAGCAGAGGGTGACACGGGAGTGAATTCTCAAGTTCACATGAGACCTAAAGCGCATCCTGTTTGCTTAAAAGCGCAACGTTTCGTTGTTATTCTGAGTGCACACAAATAAACGTAGAGTCTTTACAGATTCGAAAGATGTATTAGGCTACTTTTATCTCTATGACCAAAAATGACGGAGATTTTAAGAGCAAGTGAACGCACCGGAGCCTGTCCTGCGCAAACGCGCTTCCACACAAACACTTCAATAGCGCACATTTCTCTAGGTTAACATCATATTGAGCGGCCATGTAAAGTTGCTACTACATACATCTTTCAGATGAAAAGCCATATTTGAGGATGATGAATGATAGGTGAGCGTTTGGATGTCCTGCCCGAGTATATTACCACATAGACCAGCCGTTAACAATCTGTCCATCACGGACTGCGAGCCTCTAGTTCGAAGACTCGTTCTCGCCCCCTACAGTGCAATTCGGCTAGGTATACATCCGCGCTAAAATATCAGGGTGAAAGTCATCATAGCTTGCGTAGTATAGACCCAGCTCCCAACCCAACTTTGAGAATAGATTAACGGCGATATTTTTTTTATCGCCGATAAGAGTCTCGCGTTAACGCAGCACGTTAACGCCGATAACGGCCCACCACTAATATAAATATAGGTGAGAATGAAAATAGGAACAAATAATGAAATAAAATAAGGAGTAAGATGTGCAATGAGATAAAATGTGCAATACAGTATACTGTGGATTAATAAATATTAATATAAACACGGATGTGCAAGAGAATGTGCAAATAGGTTGTACCGGGTATGTACACATAGCAGCAGTGTGGATGATGGAGAATAATGGATGTGTTTACAGTTTATTAAATTGAGTCCTGTGGATGTTATGACGTTATGAGACTGAGTTTAGGAGCCTGATGGCCTGGGGGAAGAAACTCCTCCTCAGTCTCTCAGTTTTTGCCAACATGCTCCTGAAGCGCTTGCCAGATGGCAGTGAAATGAAAAAAATGGTTACCAGGGTGATTCGAGTCCTTGATGATTTTAGCAGCTCTGCTTTTGCAGCGTTTGAGGTAGATGTCCTGCAGAGAGGGGAGAGCAGACCCTGAGATGCGCTCAGCTAAGCGCACGACTCTCTGTAGAGCTTTGCAGTCCTGATTTGTGGCATTATTATACCACACTGAGATGCACTGAGTCAGAACACTTTCTATGGCCCCTGAAAGAATGTTCATGTCTATTAGACACATGAAAAAAAAATAACAGGTTCCCATTACTTCTCTTTACTTACACAAACCCCCACGACTGGGCAGCTCACTTCTTCTGAACATGCAAAAGTTGCATTTATTTATTATTACATTTGTTTGCCTCTCTGTGCCCACATACTGTATTTTGATGCTGCTAAATTCTCAATAAAACAGTTTTAATTTATATATTTTACTGTTTCTGTTGTCAGACAATGGAATGAATATGAAATAGTGACTGAAACATGACCCATTAAGACTACATAACTATAACCAGCTCTCACTTCCAAGACGTTAATCTGCACAAAAATTATTTATAATCGAGCCGTCGTCTGATAAAATGCAAATCACTTGCATTTTATGTATCTTATGCACATCTTTATTCCTTTCCCACTCATGGTATTTATTTAGTAGTTGTTGATTACTCTTGTCTATCTTTTGTTAATAAAAGTTATTTTATTACACTTGTGTCTTCCTTGTGTTGATAATGCATTTAAGGTTCTACAAGTTAGATATCCCACCAATCTTTCTTATGTGATGTACTCCTAACCACACCTTAAGTGACACGAGATCCAAAATTATAATGTCACCTGTGACTTGAATATCCATCACTACACTAATTCGCCTCCCTAGATTGGTGAAGGCAAAATTCACTACACTTGTGAGCAATTATTAAAATAACCTCACAATGACTTCAGTTAACATCATTTGATCCCGATGGATCTTAGTTTTTATTACCTCAACAAATGTATTTTAGCACATTTTTACAAACGACAATGAAAGCCTAACATTAAAGTACAAAGAGTCAAGAACCCCAACTAAAGCAAACACTGATGACAATGATGGTGGTTTGTGGAAATTTCAACATTATTTGAACATTAATTGCAGGTGCAAAAGTGATTTTGATTCAATGCAATTAACACTGACAAATCAACTATTTTTAATATTGATTCAATGGATGCTTGCTATCAGGGACCTATTACCTCTAATAATGACAGCCTCACAAATACAAAAACCCCTACTAGGGGTTGCTAAATATTTACAAGGGGTTGCCAAGCTCACTCTAATTTAAAGTTTACAAATAGAGTTAATGGTTACAGTTTGATGATTAGAAGTTGTATGTGTAGGCCAGTGATGTTCAGTATGACATAAATAAGGAAATTGTTCTATAATATCATCTCATGGTTTCTTTTTAATATCAAAAAAGTTTATTTTTGGCACAGAAGAAATTATGTGTTAATGCATTTCCGTTTGTTTATTTGTCTTGCTTTGTTTTTCTAACCCTTTTTGTTTCTCTCTCTCTCTCTCTCTCTTACAGTTAGCCACAGTAGAACATCTCCTCGTATTGGACCCAACACTAGCTAATTGTCATGATAGTGATGGTTACACTCCTCTACACCGTGCTGCTTACAGTGGCCATTATGCCGTGGTTTCTGCTCTTTTGAATGCTGGAGCGAATCTTCATGCAAGAACTACTGATGGTTGGATGCCGCTACATAGCGCCTGTCGCTGGGGTCATGCCACTGTAGCTTCATGTCTTTTGAATTGGGGGGCAGAGGTCAATGGCTTGACAGCGGGGCGACTCACACCCCTACAACTGGCTGCTGGAAATACTGCAGCTGGGCAGACGATTGAGTTATTGCTGTCACAGCGCACCCTACAGGCAGGACTGAAAAACAGTGCCGGAGAGACTGCTTATGACATTGCACATCGCACAAGTGAACATCACAGGCTGTTTGAGATGGCAGAGCCTTGTAATAAAATAGACTGACATATGTGAGCACAGGGTGAAATTATGACATCAAGCTTAGAAATGTGTCTTATTAATTAATGTAGGTGTGAAATTACTAAGAATAGTAGAGGAAATTGACATAAAAAAAGAACTGGTCATCAGCATGCAGGAAATAAGCAGATGTTCACAACAATGTGTAATTATAATCATTAAAAATTATAAGCATGTCTTTGCATGTGTGTCAAAGCACGAAGAGGGTACATTTCATTTTCTGTCCAGAGTGTACTAAAAAACTAGGGATGGGGAGACTAAATTGATTCACTTAACTCTCGCATTTCTTTTTTAAACGATTAAAAATCGATTGTTTTACATCAGGATCGATTGACATGTAATTATTTTACTTTTCCTAAGAGATGGTGGGGAGAAGTTAGCACTTTTTAATTCCAACAGAGGGCGAAATGTACAGTATAGGTGTGTTCAACTTGGAGCAACAGCACGCAGACGATCAGAGTATGACATCAAAGTACCACGAGAGTGATTCAAAAGCATGCTGTCTGTTCTAAAAAAGCCGTCTATTCTCTGTAGCTCTCGCGGTGCTTTGATGTCATACAACCATCATTCTGTGTGTGCAGTGCCTCTGCATTAGATGGTGTCTTATACATTTCAAGCCGTCGCGAGAAAGCAAAACCATAACGGAGGCAGAGGATCAAACCTCTTCCAGAATTATTTCTGCACCTTCACATTTTGAATCCCAAACACTTTGGATTTCATACACTGCCTGGACAACATGACTAAAACGGTATGCAAATTAACATAGCACCTTTTGTTTCTGAAATTATTTTTCTACTCATTTTGTTGAACATTTCACTATTATATAAATGTGGAAGTTCAGGGTTTTGGTACTTGAAAGTTTAATGGTTCAAAGTACTTTAAATATATACTGTGTATGTGTATGCTCCTGAAATAAAAGTTTAGAAAGATGTAATGCATTGTTTTTGTCAATATGACTCATAATATAGTCTCTTTTAAGGGTACCCATATAGCAACATATTGTAGGCCGTATCTGGCACGTGGAATGATGTTCTGGCCCTCAAGTCAAGTCACCTTTATTTATATAGCGCTTTTAACAATACAAATTGTGTCAAAGCAACAGCACAATATCAAAACAGGAACATTTTTGAGTTAAAGGCATTTCATTATTGAATTCAGTGATGCCATTGTCCAGCTCAGTTCAGTTTAAATCGTATCTGTGCAATCAAGTTGGTGATATCGCTGGAAATGAAGTGTCCCCAACTAAGCAAGCTAGAGGCGACAACGGCAAGGAACCAAAACTCCATTGGTGGCAGAACGGAGAACCTTGGGAGAAACCAGGCTCAGTCGGGGGGGCCAGTTCCCCTCTGGCCAGACGAACCAGTAGTTTGTTCCAACTGCAGCAAAGTCAGTGTAAGGGCTCCACTGGTTCCAGTGGCCCTATCCCGATGTCTGTCTAGGTGACGAAGTCCTCAATGGAGATCTGTCTCTGGGGCTCATCTAGGTGTCCTGGTCTCCACTGACATTCAGAGTGGTAGAGGTCGTCTCTAAGTGATGATCCACCATCTGATCTGGTTACAGACTTGATCTGTTGACTGCAGTGATTTTCTGAGCTGGATAAGGACCGGATCGGGTGGCTACGGTGACCTCGGAATAAGAAAGAAAAAGACAAATATTAGCGTAGATGTCATTCTTACGATGTAACGAGTACATTGTGTTTTATGGGAAGTGTTCCCAGTTCCGGTTGACCTAATTAATGCAGCCTAACGATCCTTTAACGGATTTGAATATTAGAAGCGTATTAGTGTGTTAAGTGTACACCAGGTTAAAGAGATGGGTCTTTAATCTAGGTTTAAACTGACAGAGTGTGTCTGCCTCTCGAACAGTGTTAGGTAGATTGTTCCAGAGTTTGGGTGCTAAGTAGAAAAAGGATCTGCCACCGGCAGTTGATTTTGATATTCTAGGTATTATCAGATGGCCAGAGTTTTGAGATCATAGCGGACGTGGAGGACTATAATGTGATAAGAGTTCGCTAAGCCATTCAGGGCTTTATAAGTAATTAACAAGATTTAAAAATCTATACAATGTTTTAATAGGGAGCCAGTGCAGTGTTGACATAACCGGACTAATGTGGTCATACTTCCTGGTTCTAGTAAGAACTCTAGCTGCTGCATTTTGGACCATCTGTAGTTTGTTTATTAAGCATGCAGAACAACCACCTAAAAAAGCATTACAATAATCTAACCTTGAGGTCATAAACGCATGAATTAACATTTCTGCATTTTGACATTGAGAGCATAGGTCTCAGTTTAGATATATTTTTAAGATGAAAAAATTCAGTTTTACAAATGCTAGAAATGTGGCTGTCAAAGGAGAGATTGCTATCAAATAGCACACCTAGGTTCCTGACTGATGATGAAGAATCGAGAGAGCAGCCATCAAGTGTTAGACCATGTTCTAGGTTATTACTTGTGTGGTTTTTAGGTCCGATAATTAACACCTCTGTTTTTTCAGAATTTAATAGTAAGAAATTATTTGTCATCCAGTTTTTTAAATCGACTATGTATTCCATAAGTTTCTCAATTTGGTGTGTTTCACCGGGCCGTGAAGAAATATAGAGCTGAGTACCATCAGCATAACAGTGAAAGCTAACCCCATGTTTCCTGATGATATTTCCCAAGGGTAACATGTAAAGCATGAAAAGTAACGGCCCTAGTACTGAGCCTTGAGGTACTCCATACTGCACTTGTGATCGATATGATACCTCTTCATTCACTGCTACGAATTGATGGCGGTCAGATAAGTACGATTTGAACCATGCTAATGCACTTCCACTAATGCTAACAGAGTTTTCAAGTCTATTCAAAAGAATGTTGTGATCGATAGTGTCGATCGCAGCGCTAAGATCCTGGAGCACTAATAGAGAGATACAACCACGATCAGATGATAAGAGAAGGTCATTTGTCACTCTAATGAGAGCAGTCTCAGTACTATGAGATGGTTTAAATCCTGACTGGAAATCCTCACAGATATCGTTTTTTCTCTAAGAAGGAATATAATTGTGAGGATGCTACCTTTTCCAGTATCTTTGACAGAAAAGGGAGATCGAGATCGGTCTGAACTAGATCTTTGGGGTAATGTATGATCTAAGTAATATTTGGTCAATTGTTTTTTTAATGAGATGCTAATAACAGCCAATTTTTGGGACATACCCTAATGACAATGATGAATTAAATAATAAAAAGAGGATCTATGACTGGAGACCTTTAATAAGTTTAGATGGAATAGGCTCTAACATACATGTTGTTGGTTTAGCTGATTTAACAGGTTTATACAATTCTTCCTCTCCTATAGTAGAGAATGAGTGGAATTGTTCCTCAGGAGATCTATAGTGCACAATTTGATGTGATACTGTAGCTGGCAGCTGCATGGTTACAGTTTGATCTCTAATAGTATTGATTTTGGAAGTAAAATAGTTCATAAAGTCATTACTGCTGTGCTGTTGGGAAATGTCAACACCAGTTGATATTAAATTTTTTGTTAATTTTGCCACTGTATTGAATAAATATCTGGGGTTATGTTTGTTTTCTTCTAAAAGAGATGAAAAGTAATCAGATCTAGCAGTTTTTAATGTTTTTCTGTAGGATAGGGTACTTTCCCGCCAAGTCATACGAAATACCTCTAGTTTTGTTTTCCTCCAACTGCGCTACAATTTCAGGGCTGCTCTCTTTAGGGCACGAGTTTGCCCATTATACCATGAGGACTCTTTTGGACTCTTTTCTTTAATCTTCCTTAAGCATAAAGGAGCAACCGTATCTAAAGTGCTAGAAAAGAGAGAATCCATAGTTTCTGTTACATCACGTTTTTCTGCGTTGTTGGATATACTGCGTAATTGAGATAAATCATGAAGATTACTTAGAAAGCAGTCTTTTGTAGTAGAAGTGATGGTTCTATCATATTTATAAGAAGGAGTTGAATTTACAGCTTTAGCTATATGGAGTTTACACAAGACTAGATAGTGATCTGATATATCATCGCTTTGCTGCAGAACTTCAACCCCATTAACATCAATTCCATGTGACAGTATTAAATCTAAAGTATGATTTTGACAATGAGTAGGTCCTGACACGTGTTGTCTAACCCCGATAGAGTTCAGAATGTCTAAGAATGCTAATCCTAATGCATCTTTTTCATTATCAACGTGGATATTAAAATCACCAACTATTAAGACTTTATCTGCAGCCAGCACTAACTCTAACTCACTAACATGTAGCGTGGAATGATGGCACTTGTGCAGACCGCTCCACTTTGCCAGATCTGACCAGACTGACTTTTCTGTCAGACATCTACAGAAGTTCTTAATTATAATTAACAGAAGTTTAAATCTAATGTTTGTTTCATGTGATTCTAAGTGTTTCCATTAGTTGGGCTCTTAACTCTTATTACAATTAGCCAATGTGGGAGGTAACAAATACTCACGTTAAGGAAATTAAGTCGTTTTTTGGCTACTTGCTGGATACTGCTGAGAGGTCTGAGATTGTAGCTCTGTGTAGCTTCACTTTTCTGTTCAATCTCTATCTTACTTTCCCTCTCTGTTGTTTAAGTGGTAAAATACAGTATAACTTAATTCCCACCATATTTCTGATATTATCTATCAAACTAATTTGATCGTTCGCTTTTAATCTAAAACCGCCAGTACAATGCGTGACTGTGAGGCGGCCTATTCGTCGGTCAAAACACCGCTCTTTCATTCCAATCAAAACATCAAACAGGTTCTCCCCACTCAGTGATGCACCCACTGAGAAACCTGATGAAACTGCTCTAGTTATTGGTGATTCTATTGTAAGGAACGTGAAAATAGAGACACCAGCCACCACAGTCCATTGTTTACCGGGAGCCAGAGCGCCTGACATCTTGGCAAAATTTAAAAGTGCTGGCTAATGCTTAACACAAATTCAGTGAGATTGTTATCCATGTTGGCGCTAATGATGTTCGACTTCGCCAGTCGGAGATCACTAAAAAAAATGTCAAAGAGGTGTGTAAACTTGCAAGTACAATGTCAGACACTGTAATATGCTCTGGTCTGCTCCCTGCTTACCAGGGTAATGAGATTCATCGTAGACTGTCGTCACTCAATGGCTGGATGTCTAAGTGGTGCCCGCAGAATAACATAGGTTTTATAGACAAATGGGTTTTTGGGGCAGACCTGACCTGTTGAAAAGAGATGGTCTTCGTCCATCCTGGGGTGGTGCCGCTCTTCTCTAGAAATATGGCACATAGTCTTAGAGTTCATACTTGACTAACTGGGGCCCAGGTCAGGAAGCAGACAGACTGGCTAAACCGACTGCCTGCTAGCCGCCTCACATCACAGAAGTCAGTTAATACTCAGCACATAGAGATCCTTTCACCTAGATATTACACTATAGAGACTGTGTCTATTCCCTGAACTAGAAAATACAAAAAATGTCCAAACCAATTTATGAGTAACAACTTAATTGATGTTCAACAAATTAAAAATGTATATAACACAGATAAACAAATGATAAAGCTCGGCCTGTTGAAAATCAGGTCCCTTTGTACAAAAGCGCTTTTTGTAAATGATATGATCAATGATCAAACTAGATGTGCTTCTGTTTGACAAAAACCTGGCTAAACCCTGATGAATACATTATTTTAAACGAGTAAAATAACTCTCCCCCCCACCCGAAGATTACGGTTTGTAAAAATGAGCTGCGTCCAAAAGGCAAAAGAGTAGGTGTTGCTACAATTTACAGCAATATTCTCAGTATTTATCAGGAGACAGGTATAACTCCTTTAAAGTAATGGTTCTTCATATAACATTATCTAGAGAAAAAAGTATTAATGATAAATCACCTGTGATGTTCTGATGTTTGTACTGGCTACTATATACAGGCCACCAGGGCAGCATACAGACTTTATTAAAGAATCTACTGATTTTCTATCAGAGTTAGTGCTGGCTGCAGATAAAGTCTTAATTGTGGGTGATTTTAATATCCGTGTTCATAATTGTTACGACCCTCCTATGACTCATACCCGTCTAGGGTTTTTAGGAGGGGAACACATGTAACCATCTCAGACACACATCAACATGTAACACTGAGTGAGGTGAGAAAACACGAGAGACACTGAATAAAGTGAATATGAGTTTAATATATAAATATATATATATATATATATATATATATAAAATAACAAAACCCAACCACAAAGGAAGAAAGGGGAAAACGGATTGTGCCAAACAAACAAAAGTAATATAAGCAAAAAGGTTAACACATTTAACTTCTAATACTAAAATAAAAAGAAAAGATCAAAGAAAGAGACATCAACGTCTGTGACGTCGTAACTAAACTACACCAACTAATAAACATAAATACAGCGGGTGGCACAAATCCCTAACTAGTGTTTTAACACAAACAAATTTACTACGCATGTACAATGTATGTCACGTGACATCTTACCTATCCCTTTCTCCTTTGTGGACCGCAACATTCACAAGTGAAAAGGTTTTGGGCACAGCCAAAACAAGGAACGTGAACATACATGAGAACAACGTAATAAAAATAAAACACACAAACAGCTCTCTCTCTCTCTCTCTCTCTCTCTCTCTCTCTCTCTCTCTCTCTCTCTCTCTCTCTCTCTCTCTCTCTCTCTCTCTCTCTCAGATTCAGATTCAGATTCAGAAAGCTTTATTGGCATGACAAAAACATACATTTTGTATTGCCAAAGCATTTAGACAACATATAAATTGATTAACAATATCTGAACATTTAGAAAAGCCTAGAGAAAATAATAGCAACAATGAACTAAATAAAAAAGGTAATATTATATAAACACATGGCTAGATAAAGCTACAAAATAATAGAATTAGTAAAATAACATGAATAAAATAAATAAATAATTATAATAATAAATAAAAGATTAGAATACAGAAAACATGTAACAACTGAACTTAGGCATGTGAACATTATATACATTATATACATTATCTATATATCTGTAGGTCTACTGTGTGTGTGTTTGGGCTATGAGTGTGTGTGTGTGTGTGTGTGTGTGTGTGTGTGTGTGTGTGTGTGTGTGTGTGTTTCTCTCTGGCTGTCCCTCAGGAGATGACACGATGATATGAATCTTGCAGCAATAATTGCACATTTGGCTTCTTCACCTAGAATGAAGTTGAGTTTCTCGGTGGGGCTACAAGAGTTAAATTGGGGAAATATATGATTAAATTTGGGGTAGTATTGGTCTCTGATGTCTGTATATTTTGGGCACTCTGTGAGGAAGTGCAGCTCCGTCTCCGTCACTCCCAGCATGCAGTGCGAGCAGAGTCTGTCCTCACGAGAGAGCCAGGTCTGTCTGCGCCGGCCCGTCTCTACGGCCAGACTGTGTTCACTGAGTCTGTACATCGTCAATGTTTTCCTGAGTTTCACATCAGTCACGGCGCTCAGGTAGCTTGCCGTGGTGTATTCTCGATTTAGGGCCGAATAACATTCCAGTTTGTGCTGGTTTTTAATGGTGTTTGTCCAATGGGTGATGTACTTGTGTTTTTCAGTGTTTATAATGTGTGTGGGCCGAATGTGTGTGAGTGTGTGTGTGTCCTGAGACTGGCTGATCTCTGTGTGTGTGAGATCAGTCAGTCTCAGCATCAGCTGGCACAGGGGACTCTTACTTACGCTCAGCTCTTGGTGTTTGAGGGCTTTGTAATGGTATGTGTTGGGGTCACTTGTTTTGAGGTGTTTCCAGAATTTGATGGCTCTTTTTTGGATGTTTAGAAGGAGAGGGTATTGGCCTAATTCTGCCCTGCATCCGTTGTTTGGAGTTTTTCTTTGGACTTTGAGTATTCTTTTACAGAAATCTAAATGTAGAGTTTCGATCGGGTGTTTTTCCCAATTTAAGAAGTCAAATTTAATAGAAGGACCCCACACTTCACTGCCATATAATGCAATTGGTTCAATTACTGCTTTGAAAAGTTTGAGCCAGATTTGGATTGGGATGTCAATTTTAATGGATCTTTTTATGGCATAGAAAGCCCTTTGAGCTTTCTCTTTGAGTTCATTCACAGCCAAAGTAAAGCTACCGGTCGGAGTTATTTTCAGGCCGAGGTAGGTGTATGTTTTTGTGGTCTCGATGGTTCTGTGTGCTAGTGTGAATGTGTGTGTTGGTCCCTGAGATCTGGAGCGTTTCTGGAACATCATGACTCTAGTTTTTCGGAGGTTGACCGTCAGGGCCCAGGACTGACAGAAATCCTCCAGCAGATTCAGGCTGTCCTGAAGCCCCTCTTCAGTGGGCGACAGGAGGACCAGGTCATCTGCGTAGAGAAGACACTTTATCTCTGTGTCGTGTAGAGTGAGACCTTGAATGGGGGCGTGTTCTAATATGTTGGCCAATTGGTTGATGTAAATGTTGAAGAGGGTGGGGCTTAAACTGCAGCCCTGTCTCACTCCACGCCCCTGGGGGAAGAATTCGGTTCTTTGGTTTCCAATTTTAACCGCACATTGGCTGGCTGTGTACATCGATTTGATCAAATCGTAGAATTTTCCCCCTATTCCACTGTCTAAAAGTTTTAGGTATAATCCTTCATGCCAGATTGAATCGAATGCTTTCTTGAAATCAATGAAACAAGCAAAGATTTTTCCTTTGTTTTGATGTACATATTTGTCAATTAGTGTTTGTAATGTCAAAATGTGGTCGGATGTGCGACATTTTGGAAGAAAGCCAATTTGGCATTTACTCAAGGCATTGTGCTTCATAAGGAAGTGCAGCAGTCTGGTGTTTAAGATGCTGCAGAGCACCTTCCCCAGGTTACTGTTCACACAGATGCCTCGGTAGTTGTTGGGGTCTAGTTTGTCTCCGCTCTTGTGAATGGGGCTGATGAGGCCCTTGTTCCAGATCTCAGGGAAGAACCCGACACACAGAACATCATTGAACAGTTTTAGCATGGCCAGTTTGAAGCGTTGGTCTGTGTGTTTCAGCATCTCGTTCAGGATGCTGTCGACACCGCAGGCTTTCTTGGGCTCAAGGACCCGTAGTTTATCTTCCAATTCGTTCAGTGTTATGGGGATATCTAAGGGGTTTTGATTCGCTTTAATCGATCTTTCCAAATTGTCTAGTTTATTAATTATTTCATTTTGATTAGAATTTTGAATTTCGGTTGGGCTATATAATTCTTGGAAATGAGTTTTCCACGTCTCCCCATCTTGGATGGCTAGAATTTCTTGATTTGGTTTGTATAATAATTTCCATTTATCCCAAAATTTGTGTGAATTTATAGATTTTTCAATTTCTTCAAACTGGTTTTGCAAAAACTGTGCTTTTTTTCCGCCGGAGAGTGGCTTTATATTGTTTTAGTGCCTCACAGTACTGAAGGCGGAGGTCCGGATTATCTGGTTGTCTGTGTTTTTGGTTTGATAAATTTCTGAGGTTTTTTCTCAGAGCCTTACAGTCCAAATCAAACCATTTGTCCGTCTCTAGACGTTTTTTCTTTGGTTTAACAGTGGTCAAATTACTCTTTTGTGCTGTTTTGTATAATATGTTGTTTAGATCTTGTACTTCCTGATTGATGCCGAATTGGTTTTTAGGGTACGCCTGTGTTTGGAATGAGTGTAACAGGGACTGTATTTCTGGAGATTCAACAGCATTGATGTAATTAGTGGCGCTATTTTCTGTCCATTTGAATGACATAATTTTGATCATTTGATATGGTGTCCTAATTGGTGTCCTAATATGGTCCTACTCTCTCTCTCTCTCTCTCTCTCTGAGTGAATGGTGAGACTGAGCTTGGTGAGCGCGTGGTAGCGTGAGTGAATTTTCTATCTTTTTCTCTTTTTGGTTACTTATTTATTTATTTTGATTGAGGTATTTGGTTAATATTTAGTGTAGTAGGATATTGCGAGTTGTTTGCCGAGCACGGCTGCAGCATGGCTGCGGGCGATCAGCTCGGGTTGTGTAAGCTCACACGCCAGCATGCTATTAAGCTGTCTCCGCCGGCAGGTTGTTCGGTAGAAGATTGTAGTTTAGCGGTCGGTAAAGAGGTCGGTTATGGTAGTATCAAATCTGCCTCGCGGATGAACAGCGCTGTTGTGATTTTTTTGGATGACATAGACAAAGCGAATCAGTTAATTGAGAATGGAATTGTAATTCAAGGTACTTTTTTACCTGTTCTCTCTCTAGTGAATCCTGCTAAAAAGATTATAATCTCTAACGTTCCTCCTTTTTTCAAAAATGAAGTTTTGGCTAAAGAGTTACAGAGACACGGACAGCTTGTATCTCCGATTAAACTGATTCCCATGAGCTGCAAATCTCCTCATTTAAAACATGTTATGTCTTTTAGGAGGCAGGTGCTCATGGTGCTTAAAAATAATGATGAGGAGCTGAACTTGGTGTTTAAGTATAAGATTGATGGGTATGATTACACCGTACACGTAACATCGGAGTTGATGAAGTGTTTCGGGTGCGGGTCTGTAGGTCACCTGATTCGTGCGTGCCCGGAGAGGGTAACGTTGGCTGAGACAACCGCTAATGTGGTGGAACAGCCGAGCACGAGCGGAGCCGCCGCTTCAGGCATAACAAAGGGAACTAGACGAATTGTAAGGGAGGAAAGTGAAGCCGGTAATGTTGAGGAGGAGTCAACGAGCAAGAAAACAGAGGTGGAAATCCAAAGAGACCCAAAGGTAGGCACTGACACTGTTCATATTGTTACTAGAATAGCTGAGTCAGCGCTGCTTGATGAGGAGAATGTTGTGTGTGATAAGGATTTGGCCAAACAATCGATTAAAAGAAAAGAGCTAGACAACATGAAGGACACAGATCAAGCAAGTAAAGTCTCAAAGCTGACTTTAGCGCACGGTTCGCAGTCTGAAGAGAGTTCGATGGACACACAGGAGAGTGTATGCGAGTCTGGTGCTGACACACAGGTGGATGGAGAGAGCGTATACCCTTTCATTAAACTCCGTTTATTCTTACAGGACACTAAAGGCATGAGGTCCGTTAGAGTTGACGAGTTTTTCCCAGATTTAAGGATGTTTCTTGATTCAGCCAAGCTGTTCATTAAAAACACTGATAGGTCTGATCAGTCCAGTTTTAGCGATCAAGAAATGTATCGTCTCAAGAAGTTGGTGCTCAAAGTTAGATCGCAGATTACCAATGATGGTTAAATTGATTTTGTTATTCTCTCTCCTATGTGTTATTTTTTCTGGTTTGTGTAAATGGCAATCGCAATGCACTTCTTTATTTAACATGTGTGAAGTAAAGCTAGGATCTTTAAACATTAATGGTGCTAGGGAGGAGGCGAAGAGAGCTGCTCTTTTTAATCTATTTAAAGTGAGACAGCTTAATGTAGTATTCCTACAAGAAACACACAGTACAGTAGATAATGAAGTAGACTGGAAGAAGGAATGGGATGGGGAAGTGTGTCTTAGTCATAAGAGCAATAACAGTGGTGGAGTTGGAATCTTGTTCTCTAAAGATTTTATACCAATTTCTTTCGACATTGAGGAAATTGTTAAGGGACGGTTGTTAAAGATACAGGCTTGCTTTGAAAATGTAAAATTGATCTTAATTAATGTGTATGCTCCAACTGTGGGAACTGAAAGAGTGATTTTTCTTAACATTTTAAACAATGTGATAAGGAATTGTACTGATGATTGTTATATGATCCTGGGGGGGGATTTCAACTGTACTGCCGCAGGTGATGATAGGAATCACATAGAACCTCATGGACCCAGCAAAAAATGTTTGATCAATTTAATTGAATCAAATAGTTTATGTGATGTGTGGAGGTTGTTTTATCCTTCCCAGCGCCAATATACCTGGGTTCATGTTAAGGATAATTATCTGTCTCTAGCTAGACTAGATAGATTTTATTGTTTTAAACATCAAACCAATGTTTTGAGAAATTGTTCTATACAACCTGTCGGTATTTCTGATCATTCTTTTGTGTTATGTAATATTTTTATCAAAGATGTGAAATGTAAAAGTGCTTTTTGGCATTTTAATGTTGCTCTGCTTGATGACAATGTTTTTAGAGATACTTTCAGAGCTTTTTGGGATGGTTTCAAAAATACAAAGTCTGAATATGTTTCTTTGCAGCAGTGGTGGGACATAGGAAAGAGTAAAATCAAACAGCTTTGTTTACAATATACTTTGAATGTTACAAAAGATATGACCAGGTCAATGAAGGATTTGGAGAGAGAAATATTGGAGCTGCAGGAACTGGCAGACTCCACAGGAGAAAGAGAACACTTTAATGTTCTCAAAAGGAAAAAAATAACTTTGTCCAACCTGTTAGGTTTCTCTGCTCAGGGTGCGCTGGTTCGGACACGTTTCCAAAATGTGGTTAAAATGGATGCTCCTTCTCATTTTTTCTTTGCCTTAGAACGAAAAAATGGGCAAAAGAGACTCATGCATTCTTTGCGAGACAACACTGGACGACTACTTCATGAATCTGCAGAGATTCGGAAATGTGCTGTTGGTTTCTATGAAACATTGTTTAAGAAAGAGTCTCAAGAGATACCAGAAGTAGCGCAGTCCTTTTATGAGGGCTTACCACAGGTCTCAGAGGAGACTAATATAGAGCTGGGTGGTCTAATCTCTGAAGCTGAGTTATACACAGCACTGCAGAGCCTAGAGAGTGGCAAGGCTCCAGGCATGGATGGGCTTCCCGTGGACTTGTATAAAGTTTTTTGGAAGGAAATTAGCAAAGACTTGTCTCTTGTGCTAATGAATAGCCTTGAAAATGGACTTTTACCAATAAGCTGCAGGAGGGCGATCCTTACTCTTCTTCCTAAGAAAGGCGACCTGCAAGAGATAAAAAATTGGCGACCAGTGGCTTTACTGTCGACGGATTATAAGTTACTATCAAAAGTACTAGCCATGAGATTGAAAAAAGCAATGGAGCAAATTATACATGTGGACCAGACCTACTGCATACCTAACAGGTTGATTTTAGACAATATTATTTTAATTCGTGATGTTCTAGACCTCTCCAGTTCTTTGGGTTGTGAACTTGGTTTAATTTCATTAGACCAAGAAAAGGCGTTTGACAGAGTTGAACATCAATATCTGTGGCAAACGTTGGAAGTGTTTGGTTTTAGTCCAAGTTTTATAGCCATGATCCAGGTTTTATACAGGGATATTGAGAGTTTACTAAAGATTAATGGGGGTTTAAGTGCTCCTTTTAAGG